>JADNYI010000125.1:0-107973 GCA_015501065.1 Infundibulicybe gibba
CGCGTGAGGATATCATCCGGCTCTTCAAGGATCAGATGAAGCGCCTGAGAGAACGGCTCAACGTATGTGATCCCTGTAATAATATGCTGGTACTAATATCAACTTCGTGCATCATCCAGGGCCCATCTGTCTCGGGCAAAATTAATCTAACATGCGATGCCTGGCAAGCATCAAACACCGATAGCTATTACGCAGTTACCGGTCATTGGATTGAGGAGCAAACACCTGGAAAATGGACTCTTGAGCACGCTTTATTTGGGTTCACGCATATGAATACAGCTCACAATGGTAAACGACTTGGTCAGGCTCTCTTCAAGATCTCGAAACGGCTCAAGATCGTTGAAAAGGTATGGTGTACCCCAGGTCATCGCCGCAATAACTTGCACTTATTATCTTGGTATTTACCAGGTTGCCCACGTCACTTGCGACAATGCTGCCAACAACACAACGATGATGTACGAATTGGACACTGGCATACAAGTGAGACAGGCAAAAAATATGATGTGCGCAGGAACCATATTCGGTAAACAAATCTCCCAGCAATACCCGCTTGGATTGACACTAATATACGGCATTTGGATTCTGGAATGCCCTTGTACTTAGTTGCCTCGCCCACATAATCAACCTCGCTACTCAGGCTCTTATTTCAGCACGCAGTAAGACGAAATATTACAACCCCCACGATATCGAAGAACACACACCAGATACCGAAGCATACGAGCGCGACGAGCTCGGGCTGATACGAGCCATTGTAGTCAAGGTAGTATACTCAATCGAATATTCCTACAAAACCTAATATATAACTCACACAGGAACGCTCTTCATCACAGAGAAAGGAGTTGTTCAAAGAGATCCAAACGCGTGCCGGTGTTCAACGACCTGTTCAGCTGTTACTCGACATGAAGGTGCGCTGGAGCTCAACGTACGCCATGCTCAACCGAGCTGAACGCAAGCGCACGGTAAGGTTTTTGTATACAGGACAAACCCATATTGATTTATCTTCGTACCTATCCCAGAGCGTTGATACATTTGTGTACGAACTTGGACTATCCGCTGGTAGCATGGATAAAAGACGGAAAATTGACCGATTAAAACTTACAGGGGAGGAATGGGACCGTGTTGGTCAATTCTGTTCTCTCCTGGGGGTAACTGCTTGAGACTGTATCTTTGATCATTTCTCATTTCGCACGTTTAGCACGCTGATAAGGCGCAACAAGCCTTTTCCTCAGACAATCAACCCACACTATTCAACGCTATCCCGGCAATTGAATCCCTCCATGCCGCGTGGTCAAATCGCGCCCAGAAGGCCAAATACAAACCGTTCCACAAGGCACTTGAAGCTGCAATTACGAAGCTCAATGAGTACTACACCAAGACAGCTGAATCCGATGCTCACATCATTGCCATGTGTGAGTGCTTCAAACTTTGTTTAGCCCATGTTGATACAATCTTGGTACTAGTGTTGCATCCAGGCCGAAAGCTCAGCCACTTCAAAAAGCATTGGAGCGCGAGCCTCCAAGAGGATGTTCTCAAACTTGCTGAATCTGCGGTATGATTATCACTGCACTCCGTGGATGTTCCACTACTGATTACTATATTATATATTAGTTCCAAAAGCGATACGAGCAACTTGAAGGCCAAAGCACAAATGGCTCAAATGCCCAGCCGCCCAAGAAGCGTAAACGACCTACTAGCGGTCTCCTCCGTCCGTCCGACTCTGACTCGGATTCGGATGATGACGTTGCAGCCGTCGATTCATTCGATGATCCCGAAAAACCATGGAGGTCGGAATTTCGGCGTTACCTCGACACTAATGATATTTTACCAGACAATATGGGTGTCATCGAGTGGTGGGGAGTATGTGTTTCATTAGTCCAATGGGTGATGCTAACTACTCTTCCCCTAGATGAATGCCCACCGTTACCCTGTCTGGGCGTCACTTGCCCGTGATTACCTCTCAGTTATGGCGTCATCTGTCTCAAGTGAATGGGCTTTCTCATCCGCGGGAATCACCATTAGCAAGCGCCGAAACCGACTCAAGGGCGACATCGTCGAGGCATTACAGTGTCTCAAATGTATGATTCACAATGACCTCCTCTTTAGAGAGATCCATACCGCAGTAGCCGAGGAGCAGGATCTCGAGGACGCGGAACAATCAGAGGGACCTGGGCCTGGGGGGGTGATGATGCTAAAGTCAGTTCGTGGGATGAGGCTCTTGTTAATGCGGATGATATTGCAGATTCCGACACAGGCAATTAAATTACCACTGAAAATCATGTGTTGCTACAAACTAGTATCAAGACACCTGAGTTAAACGAGCGCCAGGCATCAGGTAAATTAGTAGTAAGCCGCGGCCTAAGCCTGAGCTGGGCCGAAGCCAGCCTGAAGCCTAAGCTGCGGCTCAGGCTTAGATTTTTGTGAGCCTGAGCCCTCAAAAGCTGGGCCTAAACTGCGGCTTCCAGGCCGAGCTGGGCTGGCACATCACTAGCAATGGTTAACTGTTGGATTGAATCTCAGCCTGGCAAAGTGAGTAAGAAGTGCAATTCCATGCATACTATCCCTATCTCATTGACGTGCAAAGGCATTTGAAGTAGGTTATTCCATTCCTGCATATCCGGAAACATTGGCGGGGGAGTTCGGGGTCAATGGCGTGGCAAGTGGGAGGTTCATCCATGTCTCACGCAAACCTGCTACTATGACTCAATCCGAACCGGAGGGAGATACTCTGGCTCAGCCGTTGATATTTTCGAAAGTCACGGGTGAGTTCTATACTAGCTACACGATACGCGCCCTGCTATATTAACATTGTGGCTGAAGATGAATATCTGAGCAGATTACCCTGGTACAATCGCGGTTGAGATCTGGGCTACTACGGACTCTCTATTTGCGTGGGACTGTGTCCTCGACGAGCAGCGAACCAAAATCCAGGAGCGCGTGAGGAAGGCCGGCACTTCTCACCAAACCATGTCTGAATTTACCTCATCCTTCATGGTCTTATTTATTAATTCTCCTGTATAGTGTTGGTGGAGAATTAGTTGTGGCTGTGTCCTCGAAAATTTTCAGCGAAATTGAACTGAAACACTGTGTGATATCCTACTGTTTCAATTATTGCTCGCACGGTAGAACAAACCAAAATCATCTTTTGCCCTTCCTAAGGCTCGTATCGTTTATATTAGACTGTCTCCAAGCAAGAGGTATCATCCCGCTTGACCCCAGGCCAGCTGGAGCGGGGCTACATAAACAGCCGGCTGAAACACTTGAGCACTGTACCTCGGGGGACGAAGAAGAAACTCACAATGAGCATCTGCGGTTACGCCAGGAGGAACTACAGACGCGAAAGAAAAGGCTCGAAGTGCAAAAGCGAGAGCTTCAAATTCACAAACAAGAGGTTCAAATACAAAAGGAGGAGCTTCGAATACAAAATGAGGAGCTTCAGATACAAACGGAAGAACGAAAAGTGCGTATCTTTGACTCTACAGACTATATGCATTTGACAATGCACGAGCAGATCCAACTAGACACTGTCAAGGCCAAGGCCAAGCCTCAGAAGAAGAAGCTTAAGCTGGATCCTCGAGTGGGCAATTCGTGAGTGAAGGCAAAGACTATTAATCCCTGGGGTGCTTGATTTCGATGTGCGATATTACAATGCGAGCGGTGATAATACATATCCAGTACCTCGACTTTGTACACGTGATCACGCAAGCGTCCCTTATACACGCCCCATGCGGCTTCACCTCATAGTACACTGCGCCCCCGCTCTGCGTGACGAGCGTTCCAGACTGGATAACGCGGAGTCAAACGACGCGGGTTCCGCATATCATCGTGCCTGATATTCATTGCTACTATTTCCTGAAGGGGACTGAAGGAAGCAAACACTGATTTCGAGGTGCCCCTTCGAAAGTCCACACCGCCCATTCAACAGTTGTCTTCATCGTGCTGAATTCACCTGACGGTCGTTGAGCAAGCATGGCCGCCAGCCCGCCACCAGCCCACCGCAAGATAAGCCGCACATGCCATATTACCACCGCATCAGGACAGATGGGATGGGAACAGCTCAATTCGCGACTTTTGAAGATCTGGTCCTGCGGATGCGAGGAAGAAATTACGCAATTCCCCGCTGGTATCTTCAGTGTTGGACAGGCCGCTGTGAACCGCAGTCACTTCCGACCCACCCTAAACGGTATACATGGGAAACTTTAATAGACATTTTTTAAACTCGGGACACAACTCGGAAACGGAACAGAATTAATGATTATACTAGTATTACTAGAATTAACATTATTGGTTCAATACTACACCGTTACTGCTGGAATTTAATATTACTAGGATAGTACTGTTAGAATTAGTATTATTGGGTATAGCACATCGGCCTCGTCCTCATCGCTGGGTATTTGTATCGCTCAGGCACTGCCCACAATCCCATCCTTCAGCACTCGCCACGACTCCCTGGATGATAGGTCATTGAACCACCTTGAAGACCGGGAAATCGTCAGCTAGCTGAAAGATAGCATCATGTGTTGCACCCACCTTGCCACATTCAGCTTCTGGCTCATGATACCGCTTCCGATCAGCCCGAGAGCCGCACCACCAGAAAGGTGGAGTAGATCGACCAGCGATATCTCCTGCAAGAAACGTTCAGCCCGAATTCATCAACGTGGCGAGGTTGGACTGACATCACCAAGGAGGTACTTCTGCTTCCCCAGGATCTCGTCATAGACGTCCAACTTCGCAGACAACGTTGCGATATATTCATCATACTTCCCATGTCTGGTGTCAATCCACGGAGCCTGTCCTTCGTGAGAATCCTTGATAAAGCTATTGAGATTGATACACACCTCTTATAGAATATCTCATTGATGGCGCCGGCCACGGGCTGGGTGAATGTCACGGCCTCGACCGCCGCGGCCTGTTCGAACAGCGCGTTCGCCCTGACGTCATCGACGGGCGGGAGCAGGGATGGCCCCTGGTCCCCATACTTCATCGAGATGTATCGACATATCGCACGGCTCTCATACAAGATGAATCCGTCATCGTCCTGGACATGCATGAGTGTGATGTCCAATGGACGTCCAATGAATGACTTACGATGTAGGGTGCCTGACAGAATGGATTGCATGCACGGTATTCCGGGGTCTTGTGCTCCCCGCAGCCCGTGTTCACAGGTATGAATTCGAATGGCACCTGTTTCTCGTTCAGGACGGTTGCTACGAGTCCGCTGGGTGATCCTTGGGTGGTGACGCCGTGGAGTTTGAGGACCATTTTGTGTTTGTCTCTTCGAGTGAGGGATGTGTGTAGTGGGGGTTGTCGATTCGTCGTATGTTAGAGCAGTATTTATCTCATCCATCCCGTTCGATTAACTATACCCCGGCCGAAGAGAAACATATCAGTACTATTCTTGCGGTGTCATTGATGAGCATCGGCAGGGCTATTGTGTGTATGTGCACAGGATGGATCTCCGCACCTCCAGCTTCAATGATCATCAAACGCGTACCTTGGCCATGACTGTGCAGGTATTACCAAAACAGGAAATCCGTCCGCCCTCCGCCCACCACCCACTCGCACGACTTTGTACTTATCCCGGCGGGCAGGCAGATATAGGCACCGCGAGCATATCCGTTGCGTGGATCGTGGTGAAGACAAGGTCTCCCGAGGCCTCGCAATCTGCGCCCTTCATGTGAGTAGGCGGGGATGATCGGTGGGGATGGAGTTGCCCAAAGCTGTGGTCCGTTCATACTATTCAAAACTTCAAAACACGGGTGATAGGACCGTATACAGCAGTCCGCCCATAGCGCCGCTATTGACCGGAGAGTGTCAGCATGTTTCGTGTCAGAAAGGACCGGGGACCGGAAGTCCGACCGTCGGGGCTTGCTTTGTTTATATTTGACATGCCAAACAAATGATCCATAACACCAATCATCGTCGAGTTCACTATGATCTGGTATGACTCCCGGCTTACTTATACTCCCTTGGTCCCGAATCGCGCCCTTAATAAAGAATCGAGAATGAACAAGTACAGAGGATACGTAAAAGCCACTGAGCAGTGGGCGCGATGTTGAATATACCCTGGGGATCCGGTTGCCGGTGGCGTCACGATGCTTGGATTCAGGCCATCAAGATGAGCCTTCCGGGATTGCATGGGCTCAGCCTCGTGAGGGCACACGCGCTGCAGGCGTGATTTCGATGGCTGTGATCCATTGTGGTCGCACGGGGACTGTCACTTGAAGCTCAAGTATTTTTTAGCCACAGTCGCTTGCAAACCACGCCTGCCCCGTGTCACGGTGTATACGGCGAACCTATAATCTGGGGATGATGTTGCATCATGTACACGCTTAATTACAACCGTAGCGCCCGTGCCAGCATAAATCCCCATTTGTTCACGTATCTGTTGAATCTCTTGCTTCCCATCTTGGAGACAACTGATCCGCGGAGACGCACTGTGATGTAATGGATTGCTCAACGCTTATGCTATGTACCTATATACTGTCTGTACTAGGTTGAGTCCGGTTAGGTGATTCTCTGGCTTCAGCCGTCCAGCAGAGACCCCACACAAATGGCTGTGTCGATAGCGAGTTCGTTCAACACTGCTAAGACCATGATGGTGCTAGTAGGCGCTGGGAGTCCGAGTGACGCGTGATCGGAAAACCGTTTGATTTTTACACGCGTTGTCTGATGGAGCCAACCCACTGGCTCAAAGGTCAAGAAGCGATAATTACGGTGCTAGACATACAAAACCCATGAACACGACAGATGTGATATGCTCCTGCGCGATCGCCCTATCAATTATCAATTTTCAATCTTCGGAATCTCAGATATTAAGTCACCGGTGGCGCAGAAAATTCAGACATCCGCTAACTCGAGTGAAGAGCAGCTCCGAGAAACAAGGAAAGGATGGATGTGATGCTTAGTGAAGGAATCACGAAGCCCCGCAAGTTGGGGTTTACGGTCGCCAATGGTGGGTCTAAAAATAAGTTATTATTTTGGCCGCAATACCAATGTCGATGTCACTGGACCTTAGCGCTTTAACACGGAGGCGCGCGCTAAGCCGAAATAAACATGTCCCTCTCTCAGGAGAAGTTATGCTGAGGCTTCATGCATCAATCTCTTTCACCACCAGCGACAGTACGTATCTAGCATACTAAAATTCATTCAAACCAACTCCCGAGTCATCTTCAACATTTCATTTGGCTTTTCGGTCGTCACTATCGAGGAGCACAGGCGCCGCGCCACTAGAAAAGTGAAACAACTCCGCCGGCGTCATCTTCCACCGGAAATCCCGGCCTGAACCCATTATACAATGAGATCGGGCTAACGTCACCAAGAAGGTATTTCCGCTTCCCAAGGATCTCATCCGAGACATCCAACTTTGTAGGCGAGGTCGCGATATGCTCACCGGATTTCGCCCGGTCTGATGTTACAAAGAATAGGCTGCGCAGGTTAACACTGTTAACCCCCGCAGCACACCCCTCTTGAGAAACCCCATGAGGCATATGGAAATCAACCGCGAGCAGAGCGGCTGGGAAAACGCTCGACAGTATATCCAAAACGGGGCCTCGCCCTCAAAATCGCACCTGTCGATGGCGTCCGAGAGGTTCTCGTATTCTGTAGAGACAGAAACCCTCCAGAATTTGAAAGTGGTTGGTCGAGCGAATTTTAGCACCCCGGACTGGCCAGCCCGTTTCTGCTTGGATGAATTTCTTGAGGCCGTGGTCTTGATATTAAGGGTCATAGAGAAAGGATAGTCGACATGCCCCTCGGTAGCACTTGCTGCGTATTAGTATAAGTCAAATACCCGTGCGCAATTCTGGTATACGCAGCTTGCTCCTGAGTTGGTGCCGCGCCTGCTCCAAGTTGCCCTCGCCGTCATCGTCGTCAACAGCCGTCACGGTGCACTACAGTTCGTGCTTGTTATGTGGCGTGGGACTCATTTGGCAAAGCCAAACAAATTGCCGGCGGCATCGCGGTCATATATTTAAATTGGATTCGGCTGCATTCACAAATAGGTACCGCATGCCTGGATCAACTATCGACGGATTTTCGGCCTGGGTGTCTATCGACGGCACGAAGCTTCCCCGATATGAAGTGGAGACCATAACTAAAAAGGGCGTGAAGACGGTCACCAGCTGGATCGCATCCGAGGCTGGCAAAGTGAGTCGCGCCCGAATTCCACGCATATCCCCATTTTGAAGTGCAAAGGCGTTCGAAGTGGGATATTCCATTCCTGCACACTCAAAAACGTTGGCAGGTGATGTCTATGTTGACGGCACAAAAATTGGAGGGCGCATCCATGATTGTTGGCCCAGCACTGTAACTCGATCATCAATGCGCGTGTCGAATACCACGGCCCGGCCACTGATATTTTCTATGGCAGCGTTCACGGGTGAGTGCTTTAGTAACAGAGGTCCGTGCCTTGCTATACTGATGTACGAGATAAGGAATCCTATTTAAACGCACGTCATCGCGACCTTGGTGAAATCACGGTCGAGATTTGGGTCACTAAATCCGTTGAGTGTGAAGTGCGGAGATACGACCTCAAGGAGGAGCCAACCAAAATCCACGAGCGTTCGAAGAAGGCCATTTCCCACCGAACCATGTCTGGTTTTCCTTGGTTTTTCATGCCAGCATGTTGACCTCCCTTTGCAGCTTCGGCGAGGAATTCATCACCACGCCTGCGTCGAAGGATTTCCACGGTTGTGCTGATGAACGATGTGTCATTGTATTTGTGTTCAAGTATCGCTCACACGGTCACTGAACAACTCGAAATTACCCTTTTCCCTTCTTACTGACCTTCAAATAACAGATTATCTCCAAGCAGAAGGGATTATTCCCCTCAACCCCAAACTAGACACGCGGCCACGCAAACGGGCGGCTGAAACGCTTGAGCCCAGCACCTCGGGGATGAAGAAGAAATAGAGGCTCAAACTCAGGGCAAGGAGTTGCGGTTACGCCAGCAGGAACTACGAGTGCAGAAGGAAAAGCTCGAGGTACAAAGACGAGAACTTCAAATTCAAAAAGAAGAGCTGCGAATACAAGAGGAGGAACTACAAGCACGTACATTGTAAGCTCTACGAGTTGTTTGGATCTGACGACATGTGAACAGATCCAGTTGGGTACCGTCAAGACCAAGGCCAGGACCCAGACTCGGAAGAAGGCTAAGCTGGAGGCTCGGGACCCGGAATAAAGTTGCAGGCGAAGACGGAGATCATTGACCTTACTTGAACCCCATTGGAGCGTCTAATTTCATTGTGATATACACCCCCTAATTCCTAATCTATACCATAGTATCACAACTATTTACAAGCGGTGATATTAAACTAGTACCTCGGCTTCGCCCACGCGAACGCAGGCGCCCTTTGTGTGCGTCCTGCGTATGAACCAGCTGCATCTCGTCGTGCATCGTGCTCCTGGGCTTACCCTGTGTGACGGGTGCTCTAGCACTGGACCGGGCAACATGTAGCCAGGCGGCGCGGGCTTCGTGTATCGTCGCCCCCGACGCCCGATGCCGCCGCCACGTTGCCCAGTTGTGGGCGTTGGTGTTGTTTCGTGAAGGGGGCCGAAGAAAGCAAGTGTTGATATCGAGCCTGAGGTGCCCCCTGCCATACACACGAGATTATTCCTTTGAGTCTGTGCTTACTCGATGTTTGATTCCATGGTTCAAAGCTGCTGTGTACTACGACAACCACATTGATTGTTATTACTAGATTACGAAGTACTACTAGATTATCAAGTATTACTAGATTAATTACTAGGATTAGAGTGTATATTACTGGAATGTATATATACTATTACCTGAATTAATATTATTGAGTATAGCTAATATCGGCCTCGACCGTCCTCGTCGTTGGTGATTGGTATCACTCAGGCACTTCCCACAATCCCATCCTTCAGCACTCGCCACGACTCTCTGGACGATAAGTCATTGAACCATCTTCAAGACCGGAGAATCATCAGTTGGCTGCAAAATACCATCATGTGTTATACACACCTCGCGACATTCGGCTTCTGGCTCATGATATCGCTTCCGATCAGCCCGAGAGCCGCACCGCCAGAAAGGTGGAGTAGATCGACCAGCGATATCTCCTGCAAGAAACGTTCAGCCCGAATTTATCAATGCCGTGAGATTGGACTGACATCACCAAGGAGGTACTTCTGCTTCCCCAGGATCTCGTCATAGACGTCCAACTTCGCAGACAACGTTGCGATATATTCATCATACTTCGCCATGTCTGGTGTCAGCCCACGGAGCCTGCCCCTTGTGAGAATCTTGATAAAGCCCATTGAGACTGATGCACACCTCTTATAGAATATCTCATTTATAGCGCCGGCCACAGGCTGGGTGAATGTCACAGCCTCGACGGCTGCAGCCTGCTCGAACAGTGCGGTCGCCCTGACGTCATCGACAGGCGGGAGGAGGGGTGGGCCCTGGTTCCCATACTTCATCGAGATGTATCGACATATCGCACGGCTCTCATACAGGATGAACCCGTCATCGTCCTGGGCATGTATGAGCGTGATGTCCAATACGTCTGGCGAATGACTTACGATGTAGGGGGCCTGGCAGAATGGATTGCACGCGCGATATTCTGGGGTCTTGTGCTCTCCACAACCCGTGTTCACGGGTATGAATTCGAATGGCACCTGCTTCTCATTCAGGATGGTTGCTACGAGTCCGCTGGGTGATCCTTGGGTGGTGACGCCGTGGAGTTTGAGGACCATTTTCGTGTTTGCTTTTTCGAGTGAGGGATGTTCTTTGTGAGGGTTGGTTGTCGATTCGTCGTATGTTAGAGCAGTATTTATCCTATCCCATCCCGTTCTATTAATGACTATCCTCCGACTGAAGAGAAACATATCGGTGCCGTTTCTTGGCCGTGCTAGTAATGAGCATCGGCAGCGCTATTGTGTATGTGCACAGGATGGATCCCCGAGCCCCCAACGTTCATCAATCCTATATCTGGTATGACCGTGGGGGTACATATTACCCAAACGAGAAATTGGCCCGTCTTCCACCAACCACCCACTCACACGACTTTGTACTTTCGGCTGGCAGATAAGACATAGGCACCACAAGCATATTCCTTGCGTGGACCGTGGTGAGAACAAGGTCTCCCGACGTCCCGCGTTCTGGGATGAGGAAATCGGCCCGCTGTGTCACCTGCGAATTGGAAGCACAAATGAGCGGGGCTGGTTGAGAGTCATGTTCCGCTCATGTCATTCAAAACTTCGAAACGCGGAAATAGATGGGTCCACATGGTAGATACGGCAGCCTGCCCGTAGCACCGCCTGTGAGTGAGCTTATTGACCGGAGAGTAACATGTTTCAAGTCAGAATGAGTCAAAACTGGAAGTCCGGCCATCTCGGAGTCTACCGGCGCCTTGTTCTCTTTGTACCCAACACGCTAGCCAAACAGATGTCTTCTACATATAGTAACAGTCATCGTCGGGCCGAGTACTCCCTTGGTCCTCGGTCTCGACTTGGTCTCGACTCGTGGCCTGAGGCCTGAGAATCGAGCCGCCCGACTTGGACCTGACATTATTATGGTAGCCTGTCTCCGCCCAGGACGAAGCGAACTCAACATGTGCACTGCCAGGCGTGACTTTGAGGGCGATGACTAGTTATGGTCGGCCCGCGTGCTGCCAAAGTGAAGCCAGGGACTATCGACCCAACCTGAACCATCAGCGGGGTGTGTTTGGTACCCAGACTTCGCCCACACGCGCCCCGCATAGCTACCGCTTACAGTGCGCCGCGCTCCTACACCGCATGACGGGCACTTCAATCCTAAACTGGATAATGTGGAGCCAAGCGGCGCAGACTCCACGTATCATTGTGCTTGGTGTCCATCGTCACACCCGTGTCACTTAGATGTGGGTGTTGGTTTTGTTTCCCGGAGGGAGTTGAAAAAAAACCCTGATGTTGGGTGTCCCCCTCGAACGTCCATATTGTCTGTTTTGTACTACAACAATAGTCTTCAGCGCGTTCACTTGACCCGACGTTCGTCGAGCGAGCATGACCGCCACGATCTATGGTGGGATTCCACCCATGCGGAATTAAAAGTGCGTTGGAACCGCGGACGAGAACAGCGTAGTTCACGACTTTGAAGGTTTAACTTGCGGATACTAAGTGAGGAAGAAATTGCGCAATTCAACGCTGGTATCTTCAGTGTTGGGCAGGCCATCCTAAACTGCGAAGCCCCCGACGTATCCTAAAGGAATAATCCAGGAAACACGGACTAGAATGATAATTACTGGTATTGCTAGGATTGATATTACTAGAGTTAGTGCTACAATATTACTATCGGAATTTAATATTACTAGAATTAGTACAGCTAGAATTAGCATTATGGGTATGGTTCCTATCATTGGTTATTGGCGTTGCTCATGCGGGCCCTTGATGCCATCCTTCAGCACTCGCCACGACTCTCTGGATGATAAATCATTGAACCATCTTAAGACCGGGAGCCATTAGCCACATAGTCACAATATAGCATCGTGTGTTGTACGCACCTCGCGACATTCGGCTTCTGGCCCATAATATCACTGCCGATCAGCCCGAGAGCCGCACCGCCAGAAAGGTGAAGTAAATCGACCAGCGATATCTCCTGTCAGGAAGTTCAGCCTAAATCCATCAGTGCAATGAGATGGACTGACATCACCAAGGAGGTACTTCTGCTTCCAAGGATTCATCGTAGACGTCCAACTTCGCAGACAAGGTCGCGATATATTCATCATACTTCGCCATGTCTGGTGTCAGCCCACGGAGCCTGTCCTTCGTGAGAATCCTGATAAAGCCCATTGAGATCGATGCACACCTCTTATAGAATATCTCATTTATGGCGCCAGCCACGGGCTGGTGAATGTCACAGCCTCACCGCCGCGGCCTGTTCGAACAGCGCGTTCGCCCTGACATCATCGACGGGTGGGAGCAGGGATGGCCCTGGTCCCCATACTTCATCGAGATGTACCGACATATCGCGCGGCTCTCATACAAGATGAATCCGTCATCGTCCTGGACATGCATGAGTGTAATGTCCAATGGATGTCCAACGAGTGACTCACGATGTAGGGCGCCTGGCAGAATGGATTGCATGCGCGATATTCTGCGGTCTTGTGCTCCCCGCAGCCCGTGTTCACAGGTATGAATTCGAATGGCACCTGCTTCTCATTCAGGACGGTTGCAACGAGTCCGCTGGGTGATCCTTGGGTGGTGACGCCGTGGAGTTTGAGGACCATTTTCGTGTCTGCCTCTTCGAGTGAGGGATGTGTTTTGTGAGGGGTTGGTTGTCGATTCGTCGTATGTCAGAGCAGTATTTATCCCATTCCATCCCGTTCCATTAATAGCTATCCCCCGACTGAAGAAAAACATATCAGTGCCGTTTCTTGGCGGTGCCAGTGATGAGCACCGGCAGGGCTATTGCGTGTATGTGCACAGGATGGATCTCCGTGCCTTCAATGATCATCAAACGCGTACCTTGGCCATGACTGTGCAGGTATTACCAGAACAGGAAATCTGTCCGCCCTCCGCCCACCACCCACTCATACGACCTTGTACTTATTTCGGCGGGCAGGTGAGATATAGGCACCGTGAGCATATCCCTTGCGTAGATCGTGGTGAAGACAAGGTCTCTAGGCGTCTCGCGATCTGAGTCCCCGCGAGTGAGGATATCGGCCCGCTGTGCCACCTCCGAAGATGCTCGGCTGAGGGGGGGGGGCGGAAAAAGTGAAACAGGGAGGTACAAGTGAGCGGGGCTTGTTGAGAGATTCGGGAGGGGTAGCCCAAAACTGTGTTCCGTTCATGCCACTCAAAACTTTGAAACACGGGGAGTAATATGTTTCGAGTCACAGACGGCCGGAAATTGGAAGCCCGACCGTCCCGGAGTCCGGGCTTGTGTTTACATCTGCCGTGCCAGCCAAATAGATGATCGACGACGTCGAGCTCTGCCGGGGGATCAGCCACCCGACCCATGATGTCTGCATTCGGATCATGTCCGCCACGACCCGGACGCGGTCTACGGGCGGAGCAGCTAGGAAAACACGTGACAGTGTACCCGTCGGCAAAAGCGGCCCTCGCTCTCAGAGTTGCGCCTGTCGATGACATCCAAGAATTTTTCGCCCCGGGGATGGAAACTTGCCAGAGCTTGAAGGTGTCCGGGTTATACAGTCTCTTCCTTTTAAAACCACACCACTCAGCACCTCAGCACAAATCCTCACTGCCACTCGTCATGTCCATGTGCCGTGCAAGGTAAGTATAACACACACTTCAAAGCCCTCTCATTCATCTGGCCTCACTCAGCCTTATCCCAATCCAACTCGGGACCGCCCGATCCACGGAAATCGCATGGGTTCTTCCTACACACCTATCACATACAGACCGAGTCCTCTCGCGCTCGCGTTCTACGCCTGCCCACTTCACGCGGTAAGTTATGCCATGCCCGCCAAATGTATACCCTCAACAGTACGAAGAGCGTATTCTCTTCACTGGGCGTCTAATCTACTTCGCCGGCCTTGGTTGAAATTTCCTGGCAAGTTTGATTTAGCCAAACGCAAACGCGGGTGCGGGCCCAGGCACCGCGTTTGGAACCAAAATCTGCGACTCCGAATACAAGCGGAGGAGCTACAGGTATATGCTTTATAGGCTCTACAGATTATATGTATTTGACAATGCACTCACAGATCCAGCTGGGCACCGCTAAGGCCAATGACAAGCCTTGGAGAAAAATGTCCAGGTTGGATACTGTCAAGGTGAAGGGCAATGCTCGGAAGAAACCTAGGCTGGAACCTTAGGGAGCCAAGTCACGAGGGAGGCAAAGACGGCTTGAACCACCGCTGGAGTGCTTGTTTCGACGTGTGATATATATCTTTCCTAATCCCTAATCTATGTATTACAACTATTCATTGGCGAATGGTGATAATGTCTAGTACCTCAACTTCGCCTACACAAGCATAAGCGTCCTCTATAATATCCCACCGCCGCAGTGCACCGCGCCTCCGCCCGCGCGGCGACTGCCCATGTAGCTGACCAATCCGCGTATTTTTGTGCTATCCCTCCCTGTCGAGCTGGTGCTATTTCTTGGAGGGAACTGAAGAGGGCAAACGCTGATGTCTGGGTGCCCTTCGAACATGTATACTGCCTGCTCCGTACTACAACAGCCATCTTCATCGCATTGACTTAACCCGACGACCACCGATTCGGCGCAAGCAGGCTGCCACAGCTCACTGTAAGATATGCACATGCAACATTACCACCGCGCCGGAATCAACGTCTTGAGCGTTGGCACGTCGTTTTGAACTGCAGCTGCTCCTGACACGCCTAAAGGGTATATGTAGGCAGCATCAATCTACTCTTCTTGGACTTGGAACACGACCCGGAAACGAGGCAAGAAGCGGAATTAATGATTATATGATTATACTGGTATTACTAAAATTAATATTACTGTAATTAGTACTGAATTAGCATTATTGGGTATAGCTAACGTCGGCCTCGTCCCTATCACTGGCTATGCATCACTCAGGCACTGCCCACAATCCCATCCTTCAGCACTCGCCACGACTCTCTGGATGATAGGTCATTGAACCATCTTCAGACCAGGAAGCATCAGCTAGCCGCAAAAGAGCATCGAGTGTTGTACGCACCTGGCGACATTCGGCTTCTGGCCCATAATATCACTGCCGATCAGCCCGAGAGCCGCACCGCCAGAAAGGTGAAGTAGATCGACCAGCGATATCTCCTGTCAGGAAGTTCAGCCTAAATCCATCAGTGCAATGAGACTGGACTGACATCACCAAGGAGGTACTTCTGCTTCCCAAGGATCTCGTCATAGACGTCCAACTTCGCAGACAACGTCGCGATATATTCGTCGTACTTCGCCATGTCTGGTGTCAGCCCACGGAGCCTGTCCTTCGTGAGAATCCCGATCAAGCCCATTGAGACTGATGCACACCTCTTATAGAATATCTCATTGATGGCTCCAGCCACGGGTTGTGTGAATGTCACGGCCTCGACCGCCGCGGCCTGTTCGAACAGCGCGTTCGCCCTGACGTCATCGACGGGCGGGAGCAGGGATGGTCCCTGGTCCCCATACTTCATCGAGATGTATCGACATATCGCGCGGCTCTCATACAAGATGAATCCGTCATCGTCCTGAGCATGTATGAGTGTGATGTCCAATGGATGTCGGATAAACTCACGATGTAGGGCGCCTGGCAGAATGGATTGCATGCGCGATATTCTGGGGTCTTGTGCTCCCCGCAGCCCGTATTCACAGGTATGAATTCGAATGGCACCTGCTTCTCATTCAGGACGGTTGCAACGAGTCCGCTGGGTGATCCTTGGTGGTGACGCCGTGGAGTTTGAGGACCATTTTCGTGTCTGCCTCTTCGAGTGAGGGATGTGTTTTGTGAGGGGTTGGTTGCCGATTCATGGTATGTTAGAGCAGTATTTATCAAATCGGTGCCTACCTTACCCGTGTTATGCAGATATAACCTAAACGGGAAATTAACCTCCACCTACTCACACGGCCTTGTACTTACTTACTTCGGGCAGATAAGAAATAGGCACCACGAATATACCCCTTCCGTGGATCGTGGTGAGGACATGGTCTCCCGACGTTTCGCAGTCTGCGGCCTTGTGAGTGAGGAAATCGGCCCGCCGCCCGCAGGGATGGTCGGAAGGAGGCACAAAAAGTGAAACAGGAGCTAATTGAAGGTAAACGTGGACGCAGATTGGCGGGACTTGGAGAGCCTGGTACCACTGCAGGCGGTATGGTTGAAATTTGGGGCGAGATGGTCAAAATCTGTGTTTCATTCATGTTACTCATTGGACGACGTAGATAGGACCATATACAACAGCCTGCCCATACTACATAGCGCCGCCTGTGGGAGGCCTACTGACCGGAGAGTAACATGTTTCAAGTCAGAATGAGTCGGAGACCGGAAGTCCGATCATCCCGGAGTCTACCGGCGCCTTGTTCTCTTTGTGTATACCCAACGCGCTAGCCAAACAGATGATCTTTTGCGGTAGCAATCGTCGTCGGGCCGAGTACTTACTCTCTTGGTCCTTGGTCTCGACTCGTCAATCAATGAGGCCTACGGATCGAGCCGCCCAATATGATAGCCTGTTGTGGTGGCATATGCACTGCCAGGCCGACTTTAGGGGGCGATGACCAGTTATGGTCGGCACGCGTGCCACTGCCAAGTTCCAACCTGAAGCTTCGGTGTTTTTTTTTTCAGCATCCGCAGTCCGTTTATACTGCATATGGTAAACCCCCAATCTGATGGTGATGGTCATAGTCGCGCTCAAGTACAACTATAACCTCCCGTCTTGGTCTAATTCGAATCTACATTCGCTCGTGCATCTGCCTCATCCCCTCCCCGCCGGACCTCTGAGCACCAACCCGTCTCTCCGAATAAGTCCAGCCATCCAGCAGACACTTTGCGCACGATTGTGTAAATGGTGAGGCTCGTTTGATGGTTACGAAACCGCGACGTGTTGGTAGGTACTGGAAATGGTGCGCGATTGGAAGATTCAGAACTGTTTGAGTCCTCCGCATGTTATCTAACGGAGTTAATTTGCTGGTTTAATCGAAAAGCGATACCCGCGGTGCTCGACATACGGAGATCGTGAGGGTGACAAATGTGCGATGTTTCTGCGCGGTTGCTTCATTAATATCAATCTGCAGTCTTGGGAATCTTAGATGCTGAGCCACATCACTGATGGGTCCGGACGGCGTCCGGTAATGAAAGGAGAGTGTTTTCTGCGCGAGCTGTGTAGATGGGTGTTGATTTGATAACTCAGCGGTGCAAGGTACCGCCAAAAGTGGGTCCAAAAATCAGTGGCAGGTGGTTATTATTATGGCCACGGTACCGGTATCGCTGTTGGACGCCGTTAGACCTCGGCGCTTTAGTACAGAGACCCACGCCAAGCCTGAATAAACATGACCCCCTCAACTGGCTTTGCTCTTCATAGTTCAAGTTGAAGCATCGCGTATCAATATCTTTCACTACCAACAACACGTGTTTGGCATATTAAAATTCATTCAAACCAACCTCCGCGCCATCTTACTCATTCCGGCTACTGGAATCGGTCAGGCGGCAGTGCTCGTAATTCCGTCCTTCAACATCGCTTGCCAAGACTCCCTGGATGATAGATCTTTGAACCATCTTCAAGCCGGGAGATCATCAGCCAGCCGCAAAGTAGCATTCTGCACTACACGCACCTCGCGACATTCGGCTTCTGGGTCATGATATCACTGCCGATGCGCTCGAGAGCCAAACCTCCAGGAAGGTGGAACAAATCTACCAGCGTTATTTCCTACCAACAATTTTCAGCTCGAATTATCAATGAAACAAAATTAGGCTAACCTCCCCAGTGAGATATCTTTGTTTCCCGAGAATTTCATCATAGACATCCAATTTCGCGGATAAGGTCGCGATATACTCATCATACTTTGCCTGGTCTGGCGCCAGCCCGCGGAATCTATCCTTCGTGAGAACCTCTACAAGGCCTATTGGAACCAATACATACTTTTTGTATATCATTTCGTTCATGACACCGGCCAGAGGAGGGCTAAACGTCGTACCCTCGACAGCCGCGGCCTGTTCGAACAAGGCAATTGCCTTAACGTCCTCGGCAGGCGGGAGGAGAGATGCTCCTTGCTTCCCATACTTCATTGAAATGTAGCGACATATTGCACGGCTCTCATACAAGATGAACCCATCATCGTCCTGGACACGCGATATAAGTATGGGATGCGATGTCCAATAAATGACTTACAATGTAGGGGATCTGGCTAAATGGATTGCGCGTGCGGTATTCTGGAGTCCTGTGCTCCCCACCCTGTATGTCTACAGGCACAAATTCGAACGGCACCTTTTTTTCGCTTAGAACCAGCGCAACGAGGCCGCTTGGAGAGCTTTGGAAGGGTACGCCGTGGAGTTTAAGGACCATTTCGCTTACTCAAGTGTGGGTTGTTCTTTAAATTATTTTACTAGATGTTGGTGATATTTATCCTATTCCCATCCTTCACGTCCAGTAGTAATCCCCCAGCTAAAGAGAACATTCCAGTAACACGTTCCTGCAGGGGTCGTCCAAAGAACACGTATGTAGGTTCGCTGAAAATTCAATGCACATGCTTGCTTATACATAGCTGACTGATAGAATTAATCAGTTGATGAATCATCATCAGGTAACAGAGAGACCGTGGTATGTTCGGACCCGAAACCGTCGCTATGTGTGTATATTCAACCAGGTGACGAGGCGCTGGTTCTAGCAAGTGCGGCAGCGCCAAACTCAACTTCTGGTCGCATAACTATTAATATACCTGATGGGCCAACAAGTAAGGAGGTAAGAAAGGTCCGCCAGCATCAACTCTAGCAGACGAAAACTGACCTCGAACCCTCGAAGCAGAGTGTTTGGATTAATATTCGCCCCAAAAACTTTTGCTGATAGTATTAGTAATATCGCAGTCTGGTACTTGCTTCCATTCACGTAACTCAAAACTGCGAAGCGCGGACGTAGATAGGTCTAGACGGAGAATACAGTGGCCCGCCCACAGCAGCGCATGTGAGTTGACCGGAAAGTAAAATACCCGTGCTTGAGATGACTCCAAAATCATACAGCCATCGGAATGGTCACATCAGTGTCACATTATGTAAATGGATTGGTATGGTATTATTCAAAGTTATTTCCAACCATCATGGGTCTCGTCCTCATCGCTATTCCATCACTCAAACAGTGCTCTTGACCCCATCCTTCAGCACCTGCCACGACTCCCTTGATGATATGTCATTAAACCATCTTCAAGAAAAATTGTCAGCCGGCCGCAAGATAGCATTACGCGTCATACGCACCTCGCGACATTCGGCTTTTGACTCATAATGTCACTACCGATGATCCCGAGAGCCGCACCGCCAGAGAGATGGAGCAAATCCGCCAGCGACACCTCCTACGAGAAATATTCAGCCCGAATCCATCAATGTGGTGAGACTGGACTGACGTCACCAAGAAGGTATTTATGCTTCCCAAGGATCTCGTCATAGACGTCCAATCTTGCAGATAAGGTCGCAATGTGCTCATTATATTTTTCCCGGTCTGGCTCCAATCCATGGAGTCTATCCTTCGTGAGAACCCCTATAAAGTGTATTAAAACTGACACACACTTTTTATAAAACATTTCATCTATGGCGCCGGCCACAGGGGGGGTAAACCTCGAAGCTTCGATCGTCGCGGCCTGTTCGAACAGTGCGGTCGCCTTGATGTCCTTGGCGGGCGGGAGGAGGGGTGTGCCCTGCTCCCTATATTTCATTGAGACGTAACGGCATATTGCACGGCTGTCATATAAAATGAATCCATCGTCGTCCTGGACAAGTGATATAAGCACGGGTGTGATGTCTATTGGGTGGCTTACGATGTAAGGAACCTGACCGAATGGATTGCGCTTGAGGTATTCTGGGGTCTTGTGCTCCCCTTTGCTCGTGTCTACGTACACAAGTTCGAACGGTACCTTTTTCTCGATTAGGACCATTGCTACGAGGCCGCTGGGAGAGCCTTGGGTGGTGACGCCGTGGAGTTTAAGGACCATTTAACTTATTCAAGTGTGGGTTGTTTTTCGACTCGTTCTATGCTCGACGTCAACGTATTTATCTTATTCTATTCCCCCGCATCAGCAAGGCTCCATGATACACTTTGATCAAACACTCGACATGCACGCATTCACCTAGGTGATCGGGAGCGGCCAAGTGCTGGTTTCGAGTCCGAGATTCATCCGGAACACCCGAATGCGTAGCTAGGATCAACGCCAAACACCCCGCATGGGGCGATGCAAATTCCCGATAACCGCGAAACTCCAACTGAAGCGGGAGCATAAATAGGTCCGTCCAATACACACAGCATCCCGCCCGTAACCATATGCGGGTAGGCCTATCAACCGGAGAGTAATATGTTAGCACCAACATACCCAGGCGGGATCTATTATCTCACGCCCGTGTACCTTGGTCGCCCAGTTCAGCACCGGAGGACCCGGGTAAACTATTTTAGGCAACGACCACGCGAGCTTGCACCGCTTCGTAGTTCTACTTATATTGTAATCAACGAACTAGCCTTTCCTTGCTGCTTAGCTGTCTTTCATTTACGGCGACGGATGGGCCTCTGAGGTAATCACTCTCATTTTCACTCGAACGCTAGTTAACACACCTATAGATCAACGGGGCTAAATGCCGATGGCTCGGGGGCGCAACATCTGATGCGGCCTAAACGGAGAAGCCTCCGGCTCCGGCCCCCCGCCTCGACGCTCATCCATAGATCTAGCGGCCAGATCATTGGGATTCGCTCCTATTTTCAAGCCGACTCAAGATCATGAACCAAGAACCCGGCGGTGACGGGAGAACTCGGCCTAATCCTGACCCGCAAACCGCCGGTATACTTGCGCGTTGATACTCGTAAACAGAAGCGTTGGGCCAAAGCGGAAGGCGGAGCTGAAAGCGTGTTTCCCGGGCGGAGCCCCGTGGCGCGGGACCACGTAGATTAAGTGCACCAGGATCTATTGCTCATTTTTTGTGAGCGCGGAATTCAATTTGTGCGATAGGGCATCGGCTCGCGCGAACTTGTGTCGATGGCAATCTGATGGTCGCGTTTAATTACAACATAATGCCTGTTCCGGCCTCACTCAAACCAACACTTACCCACGTACCAGCCTCATCCTCTCTCCCCGTCTGCTCCCGAGCACAACTTATCGAAACTTCGAAAAATTCAACCGTCAAGCGGACACTTCGCAAATTGCTACGTAGATGTAAGATCTGTTCGACGGTGATAAAATGTGACGGTGCTAGGAGGTACTGGAAGTGGCGATGATCGGAACTATTTTTTTACACAGGTTAAAAAGATTGATATTAACGATACTATGTAGGGATACAACAACCGTGAACGTGATAGATGTGTTATATTTCTGCACAGGAAATACAAACTCCGTCCGCCAACCTGAAAGGAGCAGGCTCCGGACGACTTGTGGTGATGAAGGGGGGTATTTTCTGCGCGAGCTGTGTAGATGAATATTGATACCTGTCGAAAGAATCTGGTTACTTGGAAGCGCAAGGCCTGTGGGTCCGTGTACTAGGATTATTATGGCTGGAATTAATATTACTGGAACGTTAATTATTATTTAGTATAGCTAATAAATATACCCTCGAGTCGTTCTCGTTATTGACAATTAGCATCACTCAGGCAGTGCCCTTGATTCCATCTTCAGTACTTGCCACGACTCCCTGGATGATAAGTCATTGAACCATCTACAAGGCCGGGAGATCATCAGCTAACTATAAGTAATCATGCGTAATACGCACCTCGCAACATTCGGCTTCTGGCTCATAATATCACTCCCGATGATCTTGAGAGCCGTACCACCAGAAAGGTGGAGCAAATCAACTAGCGATATCTCCTGCCAAAACAGGTTAGCCCGGATACAGCAATGCAACTGATTAGACCAACATCGCCAAGGAGGTACTTCTGCTCCCCAAGAATCTCATCGTAGACGTCCAACTTTGTAGACAAGGTCGCAATATATTCATCATATTTAGCCAGGTCTGGTGCCAACCCACGGAGCCTATTCTTCGTGAGAATCCTGGTAAGCCTATTAAGGCCAATACATACTTTTTATAAAATGTTTCGTTTATGGCGCCGGCTATGGGTTGGGTGAATGTCACCGCCTCTACAGCTGCGGCCTGCTCAAACAGCGCGGTTGCCCTGACGTCTTCGACAGGTGGGAGGAGGCGTTGGCCTTGATTCCTATACTTTATCGAGATATAGCGACATATCGCACGGCTATCATACAAGATGAATCCATCATCGTCCTGAATATATGACATAAGTATGAGCGAGATGTCCAATGAATGACTGGTGACTTGCGATGTAGGGAACCTCGCAGAACGGGTTGCACGCGCGTACTCTGGGGTCTTGTGCTCTCCACAACTGTGTTCACGGATATAAATTCGAATGGTACCCGTTTCTCGTTCAGGACCATCGCAACGAGTCCGCTGGGTGATCCTTGGGTGGTGACGCCGTGGAGCTTGAGGACCATTTTCGTGTTTGCTTCTTCGAGTGAGAGATGTTCTTTGTGAGGGTTGGTTGTCGATTCGTCGTATGTTAGGACAGTATTTATCTCATTCCATCCCGTTCTATTAATAACTACCCGCGATTGAAGAGAAACATATTAGTATCATCCCTTGGCAGTCTCAGTGATGAGCACCGGCCGGCTATCGTGGGTATGGGTGGGGAGATCCCCACACCTTACCCGTACCATGCAGGTATAACTTGAACGGGAAATTGGCCCGTCTTCCGCTCACCATCCACTCACACGACCTTGTACTTACTTTGGGCAAATAAGACATAGGCACCGCGAGCATATCCTTTGCGTGGATCGTGGTGAGGACAAGGTCTCCAGACGCCTCGGGATCTGCGCCCTTGTGGGTGAGGGAATCGGCCCGCTGTGCTACCTGAGGGCAAAACAGGGACAAAGGGACGGCGTGATTGAGAGATTCGGCGAGTTGTCGAAAAATGTTCCGTTCACGCCTGTGACCGGGCCTACTATTGACCGGAGAGTAACATGTTTCGGGTCAGACGGACTTCGGAGCATATTTTTTGTTTATATTTATCATGCTAGCCAAACAGATGATCCACAGCGACAATCATCGTCAAGCTAACTCATACATACTCCCTTGCAGTGGTCCCGAACCACGCCCCCGATGTCCAAGTTGAGGTGTACAACAATTCCAGAGCATGAGACGCCGAAAAGCCATCAATCAATAAAGGTCATGTGCGCTATACGTCACTATACTCCGGCGCTTGAACATAAAGACTCATACCAAGCTGGAATAAACATGTCTCCCCGACTCTGCTCTCCAAAGTTCAAGCTGAAGCTTCGTGTATCAATACCTTCAGCATTAACGATATACATCTGCACATCAAAATTTATCCAAGCCTCCGAGTCATCTGTACAACTGGCTACTAACCCGGTCAGGCAGTACCCTTGATTCCGTCTTTCAACGCTTCCATGACTCCTGGATGATATGTCGTTGATCCACTTCAAGTCAAGAAATCATCAGCCGCCCAAATTAGCATTCCGCACTGCACGCACCTCGCGACATTCGGCTTCTGGTCATGATATCACTACCGAAGCGCTCGAGAACCAAGCTCGGAAGGTGAAACAGATCGACCAGCGTCATCTCCTGCCAGTAATCTTCAACCCAAACATCAACACAGCATGATTGGACTACCTCTCCAGCAAGGTATTTCTGTTTCCCGAGAATCTCGTCATAGACATCCAATTTCGTGGACAAGGTCGCGATATATTCGTCATACTTTGCCTGATCGGGTTTCAACCCACGGAGCCTGTCCTTCGTGAGAACCTGTGCAAGGCCCACTGGAACGAATACATACTCTTTGTATACCATTTCGTTTACGGCACCGACCACAGGAGGGCTAAACGTTGTAACCTCGACAGACGCAGCTTGTTCAAACAATGCGATTGCCTTGACGTCATCGGCGGGCGGGAGGAGAGATGCGCCCTGCTTCCCATACTTCATTGAAATGTAACGGCATATCGCGCGGCTCTCATACAAGATGAACCCATCATCGTCCTGGACATGTATAATATAAGTATGCAGTGCGATGCCCAATGAACGACTCACGATGAAGGGGATCAGACGAACGGATTATGCTTGCGGTATTCTGGGGTCTTGTGCGCCCCACCTGGCATATCTATTGGCACAAATTCGAATGGTACCTTGTTCTCGTTTAAAACCAGTGCGACGAGGCCGCTTGGTGAGGTTTGGAAGGGTACGCCATAGAGTTTGAGGACCATTTTGCTTATTCAAGTGGGTTGTTCTTTAATCTGTTCTATGCTAGACGTTGATGGTATTTATCCCATTCCCTCCCTTCACATTGGTAATTATCCCCCAGCCGAAGAAAGCATGCCGGTGACGTACTCCTGTAGGGGTCCTGGAATACGTATGTGTCTTTGCCGAAAATTCAACGCACACGCTTATACATAGCTGACTGATACAGGGTTAATCAGTTGATGGATCATCAGGTAACGGATAGATCGTAGTACACTCAGACCCGAAACCGTTACTATGCACGTATACCCAACCAGGTGGTAAGGCTCTGGCTCTAGTCAGCGCGTCGACGCCAAACGCAATTTCCGGTCGCATAACTGTTGACATACCTAATGAACCAATTGCTTGGGAGGTGAGGTATATCTCCTGGTGCCAACTCCAGCAGAAAAAAAATTAACCTCAACTTGAAATAGAATGCTTGGATGAATATTCGCCCCTAAATAAGTATTCCCGCTTTGCAGACTAGCGACCCACTCACAGAACCACTTGTGGGTTGAGCAGAGAAGTAATATACCCGACGTCGTACAACAACATTTCAGAGTCATCTTAAGCCAAGGCAATCATATTGGTGTCGCACAGTGTGGTAATGATTTCCAATATCGTGAGCTTCCTCCTCATCACTATTGTATTGCCTAAACACTACCCTTGATCCCATCCTTCAGCACTTGCCACGACTCCCTAGATGACATTTCATCGAACCATCTTCAAAGAAAATCATCGGCTGGTGCAACATAACATTATCCGTCATACGTACTTCGCGATATCAGGCTTTTTGCCCATAATATCGTTGTCGATGAGCCCGAGAGCCGCACTACCAGAAAGATGGAGCAAATCCATAGCAGCACCTCCTACCAGTAATGTTCAGCCTAAATCCATTAACATGACGAGATAATGGATTAGACTGACATCACCAAATTTCTGCTTCCCGGGGTTTCATCATAGACGTCCAATTTCGCAGATGGGGTCGCAACATGCTCATCGTATTTCGCCTGTCTGGTAACGATATATGGAGCCCGTCCCTGCGGGGGTCTCTATAAGGCGTATTACAATTGACACACACATCAGCAAAACAAAGGAACACTATGGCCTCTATGGCCACTATGGTACACTATAAACAAATAGACATATACTATGGACTACTATAGAGTAGTCCATAGCATTGTTGTGTTTTGCTGATGCACTTTTTGTGAAGCATCTCGTCTATGGCGCTAGCCACAGAGGGGGATTAATTTCACAGCCTCGGTCGCCTTGATGTCCCCGACAGGCGAGAGGAGGGGTATGCTCTGCCCCATATACTTCATCGAGGTATAGCGACATACCGTACGTTATCGTACAGGCTGAACCCATCGTCGTCCTAGATATGTGATATAAGTATCTCGCCTCTCGACTCCAGCGCTTAATGTTAAAAGCCTACGAGCCTCTGACCTTAACGCTTCAAATTATTCACATTTGCGATTTAAGAAAACAAGCTGCCAGGGTCTGTGGAACTTGGCAAAGATTCATCATTCTATGGTGGGTCATCCAACTTGGCATTCCCGCTTGGCCGCTGCCCGGCCCCGACATTGGCAAAATTAAACAACAGCAAACAAACGGATCATAGCCAGAGTTCACTTTGAAACGTTTTGGTTGAAACATCATCACACATAATGCACGGCTCGACCGCTCCAGCGTACTGTGCATACTTGGGACGCGTTAGCTTCTGATAAGTCTTTAGGCAAGGGTCCCACCCTCGTATGTCAACTACCAATCGATAGTCGGATTGACACACATCTCGGGCACAGGATTCCATACACCAAGAATTTCATTTGGCCGAATCGCAGAGATCTAGTTCGCCACGCCGAGACCTCGAGGTTGCCCAGCTGCGCAGGTATATGGAGTCGGGTAACGCCAAGGGACATAGCTGGACATGTCCACATTCTTCACCAGCAACCGGTGTCCAGTGTCAATCCAACCTGCCCTTGATGATTCGATCGGACTCGGGTCCTGGCCTCAATTCCGTAGACCAAGAGTATGTCGTAGTAATATCGTGTTCATAGGGAACCCGGTCCAATGCGCCCACTATCAATCACACGATAGGCGCCGTACCTTGTCGCCCCTGCATTCGAGATCTTGGATTCTTCACATTGGTTTTTTTTGGAGCAACGCGCAGCTTAGAGAATTTGCAGTGTACTACTATTCGACTGGCGTCCAACGCTCTCCAGGCTATTCTACGCTCATCAACACCCGCATCGTTCACGAAATCCTGAGCTCGCGCACTCCATGTATGGCCCCAGATCTTAGACCCCAGATGATCAAACGTCGAGTATGGCATTGCCCAGCGCAAGCTTCGGGTTCTGGCTGTTTCTTGTCCGTGTTGGCCAAGGGCTGGCCAAGGACCCTATTCCTTTCAGCTCGGACCCCCGCCAGGGCAATGATTGTACCTCATCCCGATTCTTATCAAGCACTCCGCTGCATAGTCTATATGGGTTCATGCAGCAGCCTCGCGTTGGTATAAATCCAGGCGAGGTATACGCCTTCCTCCTCACCACGCTTCATCTCTTTTGTGGTTTAGTTCCCTGCACATCATGGTTTTCATCCCCTCCAGAGCCTCTTGGGGCGTACTCCTTTCGCTCGTGCTTTCTCTCCCCCACGCAGCTCACTCTTTGGCTACCCGGAACAATGTCCCAAGCCCCGGACAATGGGCCGCACTGAATGCGACCGTGGGGGGCCGCCTGGCTCTTGGGTCGCCTTGGTCGCTGCCCTGCTTTAGCAAATACAATGGGAAGGCCGTGCACCCCGACTTAGAAGAGTGCGATTTCGTTCAGGATAATACCTACAACAGTCACAGTATGATTCCGATCGCTTTTTTGTGTTGTGCCACTCTAACATCCCTCAGTGAACCGGTCCGACTACTTTGGGACTTACATGGGTGTATGTGCCCGTCTATTCATAAACGGCCCAAATAACGCGTGCGGAATATAGACCCAATGGGAGACATGCATGTCCAATGGAGACCAGTGTGTCCTTAACCATGATAATCCGGAAGACACGAGTGCCTTTGCGCCGCCCGCACAGTGCCTCCAAGGGAGTATATCAAACTACTACGTAAGCTTTTTTATACCGCGTCTTGACAGCTGATAACGAGCATATAAATTAAGATTGACGTAAAAGATAAGAATGATATCATCGCCGCGTACGAGTTCAGCAAAAACACTGGGTACCCACTCATCATCAAGAACACTGGAGTGAGTTCCTCTTTGATATTACTCTTGATGCTGAGGCTGAGGACACATAGCATGATCTCCTTGGGCGCAGCGCCGCACCCAATACATTGGCTCTTTGGGTGAGTTTACCGTATTGAGGTGTTACATAAATATTGACGCTCTATATCATGCAGATGCATCACATGAAATATGTATGAGCACACCCTTGGTGCTGTGCTACGAATCTAACCCTGGTCCCTCAGATCTCTCACGAGCCTGATTTCGTGGCTGACGGCTGCCCCCAGAGCACTGGGAACGTCCTCACGTTCGGAGTACGTGCATTCGTCACCAGAGCTATTCAAATGCTGATTTCTCCGCCAGGCCGGGCAGCAATTCGAAGAAATATACAAGTTTGCTGAAGATCATGATCTATTGTACGTCGGAGGGTCCGACCAATCGGTTGGTGGTGCCGGCGGGTGGATCCAAGGAGGCGGTCACTCGCCCTTGTCGCCTACACTTGGTCTTGGTGTCGACCGTGTGGTATGGCACTTCACCTGTGATCCTCACCTCAGCTACTGATTAATCCACCAGCTCCAATACAAGATCATCACAGCCGATGGTGTATACCGCGTTGCAAACGCCTGCCAGAACCCAGACCTATTCTTTGCGCTCCGCGGTGGAGGCGGAGGCACCTATGGTGTTGTTCTCGAGATCTCCGCACGCGCTGAGCCCCGCACGAATTTTAGAGTGTGAGTATTTCCGCTACGACTAATATATCTCGTGTTCACTGCGTGCTTCAGTGCAAACATCAACTGGAATATCACTAACGAAAACTACGCGGCCGTCCTCAAGATCTTCCTCGAGAAAGCTACCACTTTTGCGGAACAGGGATGGGGCGGCTACGTAACTGTATGTTAACCCCCTTTTTTCTGCGCCTCCCGCACCAACGTCGAGTTTGCAGCCAGCGATTGGCAACATCATCCTCGTCTCGCCCAGGGTGAACCTCACCGAGGGGCAGAAATCTATGCAAACACTCATTGATCTGACAACAAAGATGGGAGGCGTGTCGAACGTCACAGAGATGTCCTCGTTCAATACCTGGTTCCAGATGTATGTGCAAGGAATGAACGGAAAACAAGATGTAAGCCACCCTTCTCATATACAAAGCAGCATCCAATCTAACATGATGACAGCCCATCGGCCTCCCATCAGCCCTGAGCTCCCGCCTGATCCCGCAGTCAAATCACGCGACGCCCGAGGGCCGTGCGGCGCTTCTTGATGCCATCATGGAATCGCACAAATCTGTCTTCTTCTCACAGATCCATTTCACGACGCCCTATGGTGTTACGGACAAGAGCGCAGGCATCGGGACGAGTGTCACCCCAGCATGGCGCAACTCGCTGTGGCAGGTACGTGAATATTCCCGTCTCAGAGTGCTCAAGCTGATATCGTATGTAGATACTGCTCGCCAACTCCTGGGCATGGAACGCGACGTTGAGCGAACGCCAGGCCGCGTATCAGGGCGTCGGGAAGGGCGGGGATCTGTTCAGGAAGCTCGCCCCGGGATCCGGAGCCTATTTGGTACGCTTTTCCTACCCTACCCGTGTTGACCTTTGGCTTATCCCGGAACGTCGGCTGTATAGAATGAGGCTGACATCCACGAACCTAACCACGAGGGTGAGACCTGATCCGCGCCCCTGGGTATAACCCTGGCTGATGTGTTCGCTTACAGAAGCATTCTGGGGCCCCAACTATCCCGCCCTCCTCAAGGCCAAGGCGAAATAGTGAGCACTCTGATTCCCTCGCTGCGATTAACAGCTAACCGCGCGCCAGTGACCCCTATCATCTCCTTGACTGCTGGAACTGTGGTATGTCCACCTTCTCCCCTGTATGATCTAATGTGACTGATGATATTACGAAATAGTTGGCTCGACCGGACCCAAGAACCCCCGATTCTCTTGTTATATCTAATTGATTGATTGATTACAACACTTCCTAGACATGCGTACAAAAGAGACTTTTATCATTCGTTTGAGGATACTGCTTTACTGTCCTTCTACCCGTTTTTTGTACGCATATAATACGTATCGTTTTTTTTTTAATCGAAAGAGCATGTTTTGCAATATGGCGTGGTTCCGGGTAACACGAGTCCCCGTTGACCTCCGTGCATGGACTCGGTGAGTATTGGCCCGGATCAAGAATTTGGGGACCGAGAAAATACTATATACGGGCTGTGCCCGGGGAACGGGTGCAAAGTCGGCCGCGGGAACCCCCGTTGTCAAGGGGACGGGGTTTGAAAAGTGACAACATTCTCCGAAGAGAGAGCAGTGCGGCTGAGAAGATTGAAAACTGGCGAGGAGCGCGGATCGGAGTGATATCTAACATTCTCAACTCCCATCGCTGTCTTCGACGACCGTTTGTTTTCTGTCTTTATTTCCCTTCCCGCAGATCGCTTCCGGTTCTCTGAAAATTTGCGTCGTGTCAGTTACCCTGTCCAGGCAAGGCCGCTATCGTTCCTGGTTTTATCGCTAGCCTTTTCGGCCTTCCTTATTTTCTCCTTCGTTTCTAAACCAACACCACTCTTTCAATCCATCCACCATGGCCACCGACTACTCTACCGAGCACCCGTACACATATATTGCGTCGCTTGAGCGAGCATTTGTGAGTTCCATGCCTGGTTTATCGTTGATGTGCTAACCGAGAGGGCAGTGTTCCAACTACACTTGCTGCAATACGTCGCTACGGGATCTCCATGCGCTGCTTGACCACGTCGACCGGGTCCACCCGGGCTCTACTCCAGACGTTGATGTAGCGACCAGTGTTGTTGATTTGGACTTGCGTGATTACTCTCCAACGCCTCCCCCGTCGTCGCCATCATATTCGTCTTCATCCTCCGATACAAACTCCTACCCCTCCTCCCCCACTTCTCCCACGCCCCTCCCACTCCCCTCGGACTTTGCATTCGACGACTACACCCCGCCCTCGCCGATCCCCGACCTCGAGCTCTGCTTCCGGACCGCGACCTCCTCCCCCTCCGCCTCTCCGGATCCTGCCGCACACCCGCCTGCCGATGCCTGGTGGGCTGCTCCCGTTGATGCTGACGAGTACTTTGCCCTCTCCGGCCTTCCCTCCATCTCGGCGCCCCCAGTGCCACTCCCCGCCAAGAAGCCCCGCCGCGTCCGGGCCCGTGACTCCCACTCCCCCCTCTCCCCCGCCAAGGGCAAAGGGAAGAATATGGCGCTCGTCCTTGGCCCTGATGCCACCCCTGCTGGAGGCAAGGACACCTCGTCAGACAAGGACAAGGACAAGGAGCCCAAGCGGCGTCGTGAGCGAGAAAAGGCCTACAGGTGTCCGGTATGTATTATGTTCTACCTTTGCCTACCCAGCTAATGCCACTATAGACATTGGGCTGCACAAAGTCGTACCTAAACCCCAACGGCCTCAAGTATCATCTTGAGAAGGGCACTTGCAAGATTGAAGAGCCGGTCGTCGCTCCACCAGCCCCGCCCGTAAGCGTACCCACCGCCGTGCTGCTTCCGCAGCTCAAGATGGAGTCCCAGCCAGTCGACGTGGACCGGTGGCGCAACGCCAGCGCACTCGAGCTGTAAAGCACTTCGGCTTTGTTATTTATCACTCTCCTCCCCACTCGCCTAAAATACAAAAGCGACTTGGTTCGCACCCGCTTCTCTAGAAAGCTATCCTTTCCGCACCGGGCCTATACACTACAATACAACCGAGCCACGGCCAGCCCGCGCGTCGCCTTATCAATGAACTTATATCTGTATACTCGCCCTACATAGCCCGATTTACTCGTTGCCTACTTACTCGTATGCCTCCCCTTCCGCTTGCCATGTCTGGTCACTCGTTTACAGACTTATGATGAGTTATATGCTACATCCTTCTTTGCTCGTGCTGTTGGAATATATGTTTCAATTTCAGGACCTTGCATCATAACCTTGCCGCAGTGCATCTGAGGCTGTGTGATGGGCGTTATTTTTGGTAGTTGCTAGGGTTGTAGGCTTGCTCCACTTTACCCCACCGACACACGGAAATGTGGAGCTCCCATGTCCTCCTGATCGATACCTTGTCATTTGCTGTCACTGCACCGCCCGCTAACGCCTACTCACCCGCACCGATGTCGAGATCAGGCGATATCGGCGTTTCTGTCCCGCGACTCCCGATGCGCAATGAGGCGCTGATCGATCATTTCACAATTGTCGACATATGTTGTGGCGCTCGGAAATGGAGTGTATTATGTAGTCAAAATTACACTTATACCAACATTGATCATCAAGTTTCGGCACGTTTCTCGCTCACAAACATGGCTCCACTCAGGCCCCACCGCAAGCCATCGAACAAATCACCGGAGCGGAGGTTGCTCCACAGCCCCGAAATTATTGAACAAGTCATGAGTCTTTACTCAAAATTCTCAGTAAATGTCGTAACTAATACACTCTAATATCGCTGGAAATATGTGATACGATCTCAAAAACCTGGATACTATTACAGGTTCTAGGTTTACATTACGGGTCCGCTGGGACATAGGCAAGTTTTCCTTTCGCTACCATTTCAAGCCGCGGCTAGGAGGGTGAGATACGGTTGAGGTGAGTTGTTCATGTGGGTGCATCTTTTGACTAGGAACGTTGAATGCCATAATGCAGTTGAGTCCCATATAGGAAAGGGGTGCAGACTTATGAAAGGCACGGGGTACAAAGCTTGTTGGATGGTCGACAATCGATAACACATAACCGACAAACGTGTGGATAGGCCCCATAGTATGGGAAGGGGGCATCTACGAAAGGCAGGGGGTGCAAATGTGAAGAGGTGCAAATGTGAAGTGGATGGTCGATAATCGATAATAGATAATCGACAAACATGAGGATGAGCGTATCCGAGTCAAGTAATACCAACTCAGATACGCCCAGGCAGAGGACTCTATAAGTAGGTGGGTTAATCATGTCCGAGGTACGATTGAACTCTACATTCACTCTCATTCTAAAGCTGAAGTTGAGGGATCAGAGAGATCATGAGCCAAGAATTCATCAATAACGCAGTCCTGGGCAGTCATACCTTCTCCGATCCGTCTGTTGTCGGTGTCACCGCCAGCCTTTCTGGTGAGAACAGGGTGCGTTTTTTTCGTAGAGATCAGCAGTGGCCATCTTTCAATATATGAAACTAGCGAGATATCATGAATACTATCGAATTCGCATCACGCAACGCATACGCTCTGGCTCCTGAGGGCCAGTCATGGGAGTGGTTCCACGACTTCACCTCGGCGATCGCGAAACTCGGATGGACTATGCAAACCCCCGGGTACGTTCAATGGATGCTCTAGTTCTCCACCAATGACACACCCTATCTAGGCCAGAGGATGTTGACCTCGGAAGAACACCGGGCACCAGCGCCATTGGGAAGCTCGTCACTACGATCGCCAAGAGCATGAGGATTGCCATCGAGGTCAACGAAGGTGGCATATCCATCCCGACACGGCGACAGCTCGCGCAGGACCCGGGGCTATTCGACCAATCTTCGGCCTCCGCAAATCGCCGGTCGTTCTCGGTGGGAGATGCTAGGTGCGCACCACACAGCTTACTACTTCTAACCAGCTGAAGGCATCACCGATCCCAACCAGCCTCCAGAATGGCGTCTTGATTATGCAGTTAGTTGGAGTGGATTTTAAATACACGGAAAAGGCAGGCCCTTTCGGCCAGTTCTCATCTTCGCACACAGTGCAAGCAGGTGCGGTGTCCCTCCATGAATGCTAAGCGGCAACTACTGACGGCCCCTTGAAAGAGAGATTTTATTTTACTGCGAACCAACCATTCCTCGATGCGCATCGGGCGGAGGTTGAGCGGAGACTGTACCAAATGGCTGAGGACTATATCGAAAACCTCCCGATGTAACGCCTTGCCTAATGCGCAGCGGGTGGGTAAGGAAGGATAACAGACACAGACAGTACCACTATGCATGTTCCCTTTGTAATTGAGCAATCCGTTTTGGAGTATTCCACAATCATGCATCACATCCTCTTCCCAGAGGATGGGGCCCGGGCGAGGTGTTCCAGCTAAAAGTTCGACAATGAATCTGATCATTATTCAGCGCTGGCTAATTTCTGGCTGCTGTTGGCTACAAGCTCGCACGGGATGCTCCATCGCACAAATTGAATTTCGCGGCAGGGACACTGCTCGCGGTAGATGAGTAATGTATCCTGGTGCATCCAATCGACGTGGGTCCGCCGCTGCTGGTGCGAAACTCGAGGGAGCTAACGCCTCCAGTGTGCTGGTATGGCACGTTTGCCGTTTAATTTCGATATCGTCGGGGGCCGAGCAAGGCAAAGTTAGTCCATTGAGCACAATATAAGTATGACTACGGAGCGGTACAGGCTCGCGAGGCGGTTGCCTAAAGTAATTTACCCAGGTCCTCCAGTGCTGAACTGTGGAGCTGAGGTACACGGACATGGGATAATAGATCCTGCCCGGGCATGTTAGCGCTAATATGTTACTTGGTCGGTAGGCGCATCCACGTATGGCTATAGGCGGGGTGCACCGTACGGACCCGTTTATTCCTACCTGTGCATTAAGGTATTCCGGATGAATTTGGGATTTGAAACCAGCGCCTCACCGCTCCTGATCGCCCGAATGAGATAAAATCAAGAAAAACAACCCACACTTCTCGCTTATTATCGACTGAAAATATTACACAGATTAGGATTGTATATCGCGCATTGAATCAAGTGCCCCAATGGCAGTTCAGGTAAGGTGGTCTCCGGCTTCACAATTCATGTCACTGCGTACCGGCACCACCCCCTCTTATAGCCTGGACATCGGGATGCAACGGGAACCCGATCTTCGCAAAGATTTACAGTTAACGGGTGATCTTCAGACCTACTTCAACAACATCCAGCCATGGCGTTTAGTCTCGGAGCATGTACAGATAAATCTAGTCTACATAAGTTGGTAATGCCATGGTGCTGGGCCGTTCGCGGTGGGGCGCGAACCCTCGAAATTTGCACGGTGTCAGGGTGGTGAGGCAGCAGCACACTGACACTGACAGGCGGGCAGAATCACCCAACGCCCAACAGCGCTAGTGAACTTCCATCAAAGATTGTGATCGAGATCACGCTCCAGATCAGTACCTGTAGACTAGATCTATTTGTACACGCTCCAAAACTAAACACCGTGGCTGAGTTGGATTTTCTAGAAGTGGATCTAACAATCACCCATTAGCTATAACCGGGTTGTTGCGGCAGGGGATGCAAAGGTGAGGAGCTGTTGGTGGACGATCGACAGTCGATAATAGATAATCGACAAACATGAGGATGAGCGTATCTGTATTACCAGCTCAGATAGGCAGAAGACTCTATAAGTACCTGGGTTAATCGTGTCCGAGGTACGATTGAACTCTACATTCACTCTCATTCTCAAGCTGAAGCTGAGGGACTCTCAGAGAGATCATGAGCCAAGAATTCATTGGTGGCGCGGTCCTGGGCAATTATGCCTTCTCCGATCTGGCTGCTCTCGAAGCCGCCGCTGGCCTTTCTAGTGAGAACAAGGTGCGTTTTCTCGTGGAGATCAGCAGTGGTCATCCTTCAATATATCCCACCAGCGAGATATCACTAATACCCTCGAATTTGCATCGCGCACCGCAAGCGACCCGGATCCTAAAGACAAGTCACGGTCGTGGTTCCACGACTTCATCTCGGCGATCGCGAAACTCGGATGGACTATGCAAACTCCTGGGTGCGTTCAATGAATGCTCTAGTTCTCCACGAATAACACACCCTATCTAGGCCAGAGGATGTTGACCTCGGAAGAACACCGGGCACTAGTGCCATTGGGAAGCTCATCATTAAGATGGCCAACGGCATGGGGATTGCCATCGAGGTCAGGGAAGGTAGCATATCCATCCCGTCACGGCGACAGCTCGCGCGGGAACCGGGGCTATTCAGCCAATGTTCGGCCGGCGCAAATAATTCGATGACAACGGTGGCAGATGTTGGGTACGCACCATACAACTTGCTGCTGCTCCTGACCAGCTGAAAACATTGTCGATCCCAACTAGCCTCCAGAATGACGTCTTGACCATGCAAATAGTTGCAGTCAAATTTGAATACAAAGAAGATGCAGGCCCTTTCGGCCAGTTCTCATCTTCGCACACAGTGCGAGCAGGTGCGGTGTCTCTCCACGAATCCTGGGCGGCAACTACTGACCACCCCAAAGAGAGATTTTATTTTACTGCGAGCCAACCATTCCTCGATGCGCATCGGGAGGAGGTTGAGCGGAAACTGCAACAAATCAGTAAAGACGAAATTAAAATTTAACGCCTGCCTAATGCGCACCGTCTGTGTAACAGACACAGACGGTGCCACTATGCACAGTGTTCCCTTTGTAATTGAGCGATCCGTTTTGGAGTATTCGACAATTATGCATCACATCGTTTTCCCAAAGGATGGGGCCCGTGGCGAGGTGTAATTTGACAATGAATCTGACTGTTACCCAGCGCTGGCTAACCCTGTCCGCTATTGGCTATAAGCTCGCACGGGATGCTCCATCGCACAAATTGAATTTCGCGGCAGGGACGCTCGCGGTAGTAATGGATCCTAGTGCATCCAATCGAGGTGGCTTCGTCGCCACTGGTGCGACACTCGAGGCTAGTTCGAGAGGGAATCCAAGCATGCTAAGCTCAGTCCAAGATGCGTGTCAATCCGACTATTAATTGGTAGTTCATATTTCAACCCAGAACGTTTCAAAGTGAACTTTCGCCATGGCATGTTTGTTTGTTGTTTAATTACAATATTGTCAGGGGCCGAGCAAGGCAGAGTTAGTCCATTGAGCGCAATATGAGTATAACTACGAAGCGGCAGGGGCTCGCGAGGTCGCTGCCCAAAATAGTTCACCCAGGTCCTCCAGTGCTGAACTGGGCAGCTAAGGTACACGGGCATGGGATAATAGATCCCGCTTGGGATGTTGGCGCTAACGCGTTACTTTCTGGTTGGTAGGGCCACCCACATATGGCTATAGGCGGGGTGCTGTGTGCACCGTACGGATCTGTTCATGCCCCCGTTTCCTGGCTGTGCATTCAGGTGTTCCGGACGAATTTGGGATTTGAAACCAACGCCTGGCCGCGCCTGACCGCCTGAATGAATATGGGTATGTCGAGTGTTTCCGATCCAAGTGCATCACGGAACCTTGCTGTTGCGAGATAGAATAAGATAAATACGCTAACGTCGAGTTGAAAAACAATCCACACTTCTCGCATATTATCGATTGAAAATAGTGGTAAATTGAAATCAAGCGCCCCAATGGCAGTTCAGGTGAGGTCGATGGTCCCTGGCTTCACTTGCAACTTTGTCTCTTGAGGCTCCAGTTTGGCCTCCTTCCGCTGGGTCTTGGCTTTGCCCTTGACAGTGTCTAGCTGGATCTACCATGCGGCATTAAATGCATATAACCCAAAGCAAAGCCCGCAATAAACGCACTTTCAGTTCTTCTGATTGTATCCGCAGCTCCTCCTTTTGTAACTGCATCTCTTCCTTTTGGATCCGAAGCTCTCGCCTTTGTACCTCGAGTTTTTCCCTTTGGATCCGTAGCTCCTCCTGGCGTAACCGCAATTCCTCGTCTTGAGTTTGGGCCTCTGTTTCCGAGATGCTGGGCTCAAGCGCTTCAGCCGTCCGTTTGTGTGGCTGTGTGTCTAGCTTGAGGTTAGGGGGAATGATGCCCTCTGCGCGGAGACAATCTATTATTTGAAGGTTAGGAGGGTCGAATAGTGATCTAGAGTTGTTCAACCACCTTTTGGGCGATACTTGAAAACGAAAGTTATTACACCTCGTTTATCAATGCAATCTCGGGAAGCTCCCGCCGAGGGCGCAGTGAGGAATTCTTTACCAAAGCTAAAAGCGAAGTCAATAAGCTGGGTCATGAAAGAGAAAAGGCATTCGGACGTGATTTGGTGGGAAATGGTCTTTTTCGCGCGCTCATGGATTTTGGTTGGCTTCTCGAGGTTGTATTTCCGCACTTGATAACCAAGGGGTTCGACAACCCGGATCTTAATTGTGATTTCACCAAGGCCATCATGGGTTGTGTTCATATAGGCATCCTCATCTGATATGTTGGTATAGCAAGGCACGAATTATACAATCTGGTACTATAACACTCACCCGTGAATTCCGTCCTGGAAAAGATCAGTGGCCGAGCCATGGTATTCGACACGCGTTTCGATGATCGAGTTAGGCTATCGGGTTTGCCCAGCTTATGAACGCGCCCCCCAAATCCTATGCCATCAACATAGAAATCCCCTCCCAATGCTTCCGGATATGCGGGGATCGAATAGCCCACTTCGAATGCCTTCGCACTTCAATAAGATGGGAATCATATATAATTCAGGCGTGACTCACTTTGTCGACCTTGGATGCAATCCAACCAGTGACCATCTTCACGCCCTTTACAGTTGTGGTCTCCACCCCATATGGAGGAAGCTTCACCCCGTCTATGGACACCCACGCTGAAAATCCATCAACAATTAACTCCGGCATGTAAGCCACAAGTGAGTGCAGCCTGAGCTTTCCAATAAGTGAGGAGACTCCGAAGTAGTGATGGCTGTGACGGGGTCAGACGGGGTCGGACCTTTGGACCCCACTTCCGTCAGTGTCAGTGCGTGATGACGTCGAACGGGGCTGCTTGACTCATGTTTGGTAATTCAGACCGTACAGTGGCGTCCATAAATAACTAGAGGCCGCCCGCGGCGACCGGCGACCGGAACCTTGCTCCCCGGTGCACGTGCCCGACGAGTCTGAAAACGACATTCAAGCATACAGCGAGGCTGAGTGTAATGGTACAGGCCCACCACTTATTAAAAACACAAATGTAAGAATCACCCCGCCCCTGGAACTCCCAACAAAAGGAAACATCGCCAGTATGCCAACTTTGCAATAACCAATACATGAAACGAGGGGAACCAATAACGATGTCAAAACGCGACCATATTTCCCGCAGACACATAATCTGCAACGAGCGTTGCCTGCAACTGCGCCATTTAGTAGTGGAACGGGTCAACCAAGACAAAAGCTTACTAGTCCTGTTTTAACATGTAACATATGACATAACCGAGTAAGCCGTAGCCTCAAGCGCGATTTCGAGGCTGAGGACCGGCTTTTGTCGACGGATACGCTGTCGACTGTCTGCTCAACCGCTCCTCTTTCGGACCACGTTCGCGTCATGGCGGAAACCTAGATCTTACGGTGAGCTGAGCTTCGTCTCGACTTCCTGCCCACGTTGATACTTCATTCCGCTTCCTTCTCCCTCATCGCGCTCCCAAACCAGATGATCCGCGCATTTGAGACCGGGTCATGCACCAGCCCATGACGCATAGGGCCTAATATATAGAGATGCGATATAGCGAGTCTTTCCTCACATACGCCCGCCTCTCGTTGCGGGAGCCACAGCCGCTACTGCTCTACTCTGTATTATCAACACCCGCATACTATGAAACACCGTATGTATTATAAGTCTTAATTTCGGGATGTTGTATTGCCACAGCGTATCTGGTTTGTTCTACATTACCCCACGGACGCATGGAAATGCGGAGCCCCATGTCCTCCTGATCGATACCTTCGTCATTTGCTGTCACTACACCGCCCGCTAACGCCTACTCACCCGTACCGATGTCGAGATCAGGCGATATCGGCGTCTCTATCCTGCTTCAATCTGACGTCTCGTTGCTCTTCTCGAAAGCTCGCGGATAGTAATTCTTCCAAATTTCCGTCCCCGGTAATCGTCTACTGGTTGAACGGATGATGTACACACCATCTCTCAGCAAATAAGAAGCGCCAAGTCGACTCTCACGGGTTCTACACCAGCGGCATGCCTTCATCTTCGTGTACCAGCCTGGACTCGTGCCCAGATTCCCTCCCAAACCAGCCTCTAGTTTCACACCAGTGGTGCCGGAGCCGTATCAGTTGAATGAGCCGAGATCTATTACTCATTTACCGCGAGCGCCCCCGTCGCGAATATTTGTGTGAGGGTGCCTCGGCTCGAGCGGACTCATGGACAGCAGAAACCAGCTTCGGCCAGCGCTAACTAAGATCAAATTCGTCATCCGAACTTCAGCTGGCACGCCCTGCCATGAACAGCCCATCCACCGAGAAAAAGTTGTGGTGCAAAATTGTGGAATACTCCAAAACGAATCGGTTAATTACAAAGGGCGCGTGGATCGTGGTACTACCCGTGTCCGCAGCCTTGCCTCGTCCGCCCGTTCGCAGAGCATTGAGCAAGGCTCTAACCCAACGGGGTGTCGTGAGCGGGCTCCTCAACGAATTCTTCCAGCCTCCGCACAACCCCCTCCCGGTGCGCATCAAGGAATGATTGGTTCGCAGTGAAATAAACCTTTTCTTTCAGGCCGTCAGCAATTTCTGCCTAGCGCCCATAGGGAAACACCCCACCTACCCGCACCGAGTGCGAAGATGAGAACTGGCCTCGGAAGCCTAAACTTTCTGAGTATTGAAATTCAACTGCGACCATTTGCATGATCAAGGCGTCGTTCTGGAGACTAGTCGGAATTGATGACGCTCTCAGCTGGTTAGGAGCGGCAGCAAGTCGCATGGTACGCACCTAACATCCGTCACCGCGAACGACCACCCACCCGCGGAGGCCGAGGATCCACCGAACAGCTCTGGGTCCCGTATGAGCTGCCGTTGTGACGGAACGGATAAGGTATTGTCGATATCAATGGCGACCCCCATGCCATTGGCGATCTTGATGATGAGATTCGCGGTAGCGCTAGTGCCCGGTGTTTGTCCGAGGTTAACATTCTTCCGCCTAGACTAAATGTGTCATTCGTGGAAGACTAGAAATCCATTGAACGCACCCAACAGTTTGCGCAGTCCATCCAAGTTTTTTGATCGCCGAGGTGAAGTTGTGGAACCATGACCACGACTGGCCCTCAGGAGTCAGGGCGTATGCGTTGCGCGATGCAAATTCCAGAGTATTAGAAACGTCTCGTTGGTGACTTATATTGGATCGCCACTGCTCCACGGAAAAACGCACCTCGTTCCAAGAAAGGTCGGCGGCCATGTTGACAACAACTGCATCGGAGACGGCATGGTCGCTCAGGACCGCGCTACTGACGAATTCTTGGCTCATCATCAATCGCCTCTCGGCTACCTTGACTCGAAATGGGGGAGAATGGAGAGTTCAATTGTATCCCAGGCATGGTCAATTCACTTACTTATAGCTGGGCGTCTCTGAGTTGAACCTGGGTGCTTCTCGAAAGCTATCAGGGGACCACGGTGATTAGGGGATTTTACCTCCGAGTTGGGCGAAATCTGACGTCGTATTTTCGCCATAGCTTTTCAAATTTCTAAATTCAGTGTCGTTGAAAGTCGGGCAATGACTTGGAGCCAGCCCCTCCCCCACAACTCGTAGCTACTCAACCCGCCCCCGCCTCAGTTTCTCTTCCCAACATCGCCAGCAGGCCCAACTGTGTTGGACACATATCAAGGTTCCCACCGGAAAGATCCGAAACCGTAACCCCAAGGGTACCCATCAATGTGGTCACCGCCCTTGACTGCGGGTCTGTGGTATCGTCTTACAGCCGAATTCAGATTGATAGCGCGCAATTCCATTCGAAGCAAATATTTGGTTTTGGAGCTAAACAAATAGATCAGATTAGATCATTCCCCGACCCGTGTTGTACTGCCTAACCTGCTTACAATTACTACTATTGGTATCCCATGCCCTAGCAAACCTTAGCCTAGCAGTCCGTTTCAGATGATGTTGGAAACTCGATGTCAAAGATCACCATAATGATTTTATTTGTTTAGCTCCAAAACTAAACATTTGCTTCGAGTGGAACGCTGAATTCGGCTGTATCCACGTCAATATTCTACCTCCCATCTCTATCTTCCGTGGGTACCGCAGGTCTACAATGAGCGCGATAGGCCTTGCTCCCTCCCCTGGGAAAACCAATTCAAGCGGCCCCCGGCTGCGCATAAAACACAAACCTTCATCCTACGTGCCGTGTACGCGATACCTGCCGTTGCCCCCCCTACCTCACACGCCCGTTTGGCTGCCACGACTCCCCTTTTTGTCTCCAGGCCGACTTCCACACAAACCGTCCGGACACAAGCATCCCTTCCCTACTGTACGCTCGCCCCCGCGCGGCTCGGATATTGTTTACGCCTCGCTAGCTACGACGACCGCTAGCGTACCTATCGCACCACTACCTCCACCCGCTGCGGTAAATGGCCATCCTACAACCACCCCGGTACCACCAGTCCCAACACTTCGTAGATCCTCGTTGCGGGCCCCAAACGGCGCACAGTGAGTTGCCTTTTGCATTCGTGCTCCACCCCTTAGCATGGTGTGCTCCGCTTCCCCCGTCCATCGAGTGCCGCACCACCGTCGACCTCACGCGCTCAGGCCTTCTCGAAAGAGGTGAGGGTGGGTAGTTGGGCAATTGGCCTTCGGGTTGAAAACATTCTTGCGTACTAATCTTCATCCATAAGTATCAAACTATATAAATAGACTGATCATTTGAGGCGATCAACTATGCACTATGTGTGATGAACCAGGAACGCACCGCGGCCTGCACCACCTGATAATAGATCCTTCTTACTTCACTGTCCAACTTACTTCCCCCAAGGTCCCTTGTCTTTTCAAGCTGACCTTGGTCACCTTTGGAAGCGAGATAGACCGTACCAATTTTCAATATTATACTCGAACCCCCATAGCCCGCACCCAGGTCCGTCAGTGGGCAGCTGTAGGAAAACTCCCTCGCGAATAAATCATTGGGGACTCAACAAAAGTAAAATAATACCCACGAGAGGACCCGAGGATGATATACCCCAATCTTTGATGGATGTGGGTTCGACTGTATTGAAAAAGACAACGGCGGCCGACAACCTGAACTTTGCGGTCGTCCAATTTCCTGAGTAATGCCAAGGATCCCCAGGGCCAGCCTTGACTAAAAATTTTATCCTTCCAAAAGCCGTCGTCGAGGAAACAGAGGTGGCCATTCGGCTTGTTGTGGAATCCGTGCGTTTTCGGAGGCACTAGAGATGTCAGATAGGGATGATATTAGTCATCAAAATTGACAAGCGCCAGATTCGGGTCCACTCACGTCGCTGTATATGTGCCATGTGGAACAGTAGAACGTTGGGTATGGATGTCGGAACACAGTGAGTCAGTTAATTGTCCAGCAGAAGTCCGTGCTGCACAATGCTACCCCATTAGAATATCTAGAAAAGGTCCTGCTCACTGGCAAAACATTTGGTAAGATGGCAACCTGTCGACCTATCACCCGCTCATATTGTTTTCTCGTTCAGTTGATTAGCATCTTGAGCGTTTTAGCGACGCGCTGGGGACCCTTAATCGATTGGCTGACCCATTGAACCTGGCGGCAGCCTTGGATGTTGTACGTAGTGGGCGCTACTGCACCTCAGCTCCTGAAACCGGAATTTTTGGAATACTGGCCTGGTGATAGTATTTGCATCCATCCTCAGCTCGTGGCCGTATAAGCTGTTCGTCACCGCATCACAGCTTATTAGGAGTCCCCGGATGCAGTGGATGTTTCAGCTCAAACGGAATCACGCTTGCACGCGGGCGGGGAGAGGTACCCGTCGGTCACACATGGGCTTGGCTCGTTTGTATATGTAGTTAGATTTGCACCGACCCTGTTAGCTCTGAATCGGCCTCCTTATAAACTCGCCTCGTCAACGTCAATTCTCTATCCTTCCTCTATCTTCCGGATCCATACCAATCACCTGCACTATCCGTGCCCCCACATTCCTTACACACCCTTCAGCCACCATGCTTGTTCAATCCCTCATCACCCTCGCGCTCTCGCTCGCTTCTGCGTCTGTGGTCTCGGCCAGCCCCGCGAAGCGCAGCCCAGGCCAAGTCATCTACCAATGTTCAGTCCCTAATACTGTAGCGTTGACGTTTGTGAGTTGTATATCACCCCTGTACGAAGGCTCGGCTGAACGCGAGCGCAGGATGACGGCCCATATAACTATATGTATGTGCCATTCTTCAAGACCTGGTTGGGTAATTCATGCCACACGTAGCTACGACATCGTCAACACCCTCGATGATGCTGGTGCAAAAGGAACTTTCTTCCTCAGTACGTCTCCCACCCTGTTGCTCGCTTCCTCACTAATGCCAAGATTACAGATGGAAATAACTGTACGTAAATCCTACTCGGACATGTGCCTGAATGGGTCCTGATGTTGTATTCTCGATCCTTCTCTTTTGCCCCTGACGCCGATTACCCCCCTACCTGCGCTGTGGATACTATTCATCATCCAGATGGTTGCATCTACGACAAAGCTGACGGCATCAAATACGCGTATGATCATGGTCACCAAATCGCCTCCCACACTTGGTCACACGCGCACCTCAATACTCTCAACTGGGATCAACGTACGTCCAACTTACATTTGTTCTGGTGCTTGCCTTGACGCTTATGGCGTTCCCAGTCCACGATGAATTTTGGCGGGTAGAACGTACGCATCACTACTCTACTGCCCTTAAGTGTTACTTACTCGAGGTGACACATCAGTCGCATCCATGCGCATCACCGGTGCTAAGCCCGCGTTCATGCGCCCGCCATATGGCGAGTTTAATGATCTCGTCGTAGCTGTTGCCAATAACAGGGGTCAGGCTGTGACTATATGGGATTTCGAGTGCGTGTCATGCGAGTCTACTCTCATTTCTGGCTTACGTTTGTCCCGCTCTAGCTCGGGCGATTCCGTTGGGGTTTCGCCTGCTGACTCGAAAAATCGCTACAATGATGTTGCGAACAATCACCCTTCAACTGTATTGGCACTCAATCACGAGACAGTCGGTCCGTTCTTCCTTTCTCCTCTATTGTTCCTGTGCTGATCTATCAATTTTCCAGCGTCCACCGCGTAAGTTATTGTGCAGGATATTCTAAAATGAATGACTGGCTGACATCTTCATAGATATGATGTCCTCCCATACGCAATCCAGAGACTCCAGCAGGCCGGCTACCGACTTGTTACGGTCGCGGAATGCATGGGTCAGCCTGCCTACCAGTCGGTTGGCTCCCCTGAACCCCGAACTGTGCGTGTCCTCCCGATCCCTAACAACGTAGCTAACATTATCTCCCACAGGGCGATTGGCGCTGCTAATCTTCTCCCTCTTGCTTGCTCACCCTACTCTCCCCCTCTCATCTCTCACTTATCCCTTAGGCCTGATGTATGGGATTTTGGTTAGGTTATACGAACATTGGTTACACGGACATTCGCACGGACAACATTTCCCCGTAGTCGGTAGTTGGATTACGCCTAGCTGATTTATAATGGACCATGATATGTTTCGGAACTCCCACCCATCCGTCTTGCTTGTGATGGCTACTTACATATCGTTGGGTCAAAATCTCCTACAGCTAAGCGATGTCGAGCTTTAAGTTGCCTGGGTAGGGAAGCGAATTACGAGCAGAGGCGAGTCTCAGGTCATGCATATATTGTGAAAACACCATCTTCCATAGGGTCATCTTGGACTATCAGAACATGTATTTTTATCATTACAATGAGCAAGTTTCCTGAGGCCAGTCAAACGTTTTCCAGGGCTCGCACCCATGCGCAGAGCTCGAATTTTGACATCGCTTATATTGAGGGCAAAATTTTGGTGTCTCGCTGCGCGTAATAATACGCGAACAGCTGGAAAAGGTGTGTGGGGGATGGCTGGCGGTTGTAGGTCCGAGTTCCTTAATTAGATGAGCTGTCGGTAAGATGATGATCAAATCTAAGTTCATGAGTGGGGGTACATTGGGACCGTTCCATGTGGCATGCGATAATTAACTATATAACGGGAACTAGCCAAATGTAAATGGACTGATACCCGGTGCTCCACCGCTCAATGGGTGACCCGCCCTATCCGACGGAGGGTAAGCGTCGTTCATTTGGCTAAAGTAAGGGCCCCAGTCGTCCAACCTAAATTAAAACATAAGCTCCATCAATGCAAGTACCACAAGACATCACGGCTCACTCGAACCCCATGGGCATATTTGACCAAATTGGTACCGTGTCATTATCGACGAGCCCCTGCATTCCAACGTCGCTACCTTGTCCGATTCCCTCATCCATCCGGAACCCCGAATTTAATCCTAGCCCCAGCCCAGGCCCAGTGGGGTACCCTATCCCATTTTCGCCCTGCCCGGGCGCGGTATTAGAGGAAAATAAACTGCCCGCGTCGAGCATGATTTCACCGCTTGGGATATGCACCCCGCTCATCCCCGGATCGTCCGCTCTATTCTCAAACGCAGGGATGACCCCATTATTAATCCCAAATATATTATCCGACATCTGTGGCGCCGAGAATGTCACACCGCCGTGAATCGGGAGCCGCCCTAGTTCGGTGCTATACACCGGAAGGGGGTACGTCTCCTGCATCCCCGACTGAGGAAGGGCTGCCGGTTGCTATATTGGGGCCGTGGTTGTTGGTTGACGGCTGGGATTACGGGGCTTGACGCCGGACTCGAATCAAAGGAAATATTTGGTCCAAAGACATAGGACTGGGTACGCCTTGCGAGCCGGTGGCATGATATGGCGCGGATGGTGGACTGGGGTTGGATACAGCTGTGTTGAATATGGATTGGTGGGACGGCGAGGGTGACGGGCGGGACTGGGAATGGGACCGTTTTTTGCGTTCCGGGGGTTGGCGTCCAACCTGACCATGTTCCTGGTAATGGGGAGGTGGGCTTGGTTTGGAGGGGGAAGGTCAGCAAGTTCGGTAAGCATGTCCCTATGTCATAATCAGTGAGGCTGGAATGAGAATGAGATGCCTGAGAATAGAAAACGGACCACAGGCGCCCCGCGATTGGCCATCTGGGTAAACGGGTCGGTTAAATAAGAAGACTTATGGTCAGGAAGGACGTAGCGTACCGATCTTCAGAGGCTTTGATGACTTCCATGCACGTATGTACATCCACCATTTCCTTGCTCAGGTCTGTAGCCCGACCAGAACGTCGACCGCCCCACATATTGAGCAATAACACTATGCCACTAGTCATCGCTGACAACTGTGTAACCGTTAATAATTGGAGGCTTTTACATTGAAGGGTAGAGCCGCATCATAACTAGCGGGCGGTGACACTCACCAATATTTGTGTATTACTCAAAACATATTGATTGCGCTTATGATATGCATCAATAACGTGAGTGCATGATCTAGCGGCGTTTGTGCATATTGCAAGCGAAGGGAAGGAGAGCGGTGATGGTTTATTGGGCGAGGGGATAAATGGGCGATGTAGGAGTATTTGTATTTGATAGTATGAGCAGTAGAGCATCGCGGATTGGTTAAAAAACTCTATGCGGGTGCGATTGGGGTCCCAGCGAACTGTATATCGTTGGGGAGCTATGGTAAAGATAAGACTGGGGACGCACGATGCGGGGGAATGGAGTCGACCCATTTATTGAGAGCAGAATCGAGTTCCGAGACGATATGCTGTTCCCATTTTTTGCCTACCAGGCCGTGTACAACTTTGGATTTATTAATTGCATACTATATACGATTTTTTTAGGGAAGCGAGTGGATAAGGTACGGCACTTACAACAGTCCGAAGCAGGATTCCGAGAATATGGTTAAGTTTGATGAGGAGCGTAAACGAGGTTAGGAGAGAGGGTTCATCGTCAGGTTGTTTGCGCGCTTCAGGGTCTGGGTGGTCCCAGTGTTCATCATCCATTTCGGTCGGCATTTCAACATCGTAGCTACCGCGTTTATATTGTTAGAAGGATTGATGTGTTGAAGATAAATAGGTATACTCTTCGCTGTGAATGCCACAGGGGCGTCCAAGCAGCGCGCTAATCGTCACGTCCAACGAATGCAGGACCCTAGAATGACGGCAGCTTAGAACAAGAGTTGATCTAATAATAGATTACATACCAGAAAGCGCGTTTCAGCAGTTCTCTTTCGACTGTCGGCGGTTGATGCACCATTACACGACGATGGGCGCCTATGTCTTGCGCCATTCGAAGGCCCATGCCAACCAGCGACCAACACGCTTGCGGGGTGGAGGTTCGTTGCAGGAAGTGCACCGAAAGCTTCGTGCACCGGATCAGCGTCAGGGAAGAGGTTGGGTGAATGACATACACAGTAATACTGTAGGTCGTACAGCGTTGGTAATGTGATGTAGCCCCGCTGGAGCATTTGTACTTGATTGAACCACCCCCAGCCCGCGGAACGGAATGAATCAACACCATCGAGGAGTACTCGCCGATCAGACGAGAAACGAGCACCAATGGCGCAGACCAGAAGCACTATTACGCTAAACATTTCATCTTTATAATGAAGGCCCTCCGATACCGATCGTTTGAATGAAGGTTTGTGGAGGAGAGGGAAGAACAAATTAATGTGCACAAAATAGAGCTCGGTCAATGATTGGAGCAGGTCTGCGTCCGGGAAATTGAAGGTTAACGAAGGCCCGCGACCAGCCGTGCGCTCCCACTGGAGGGAAATGAGCATCCTGGCCGCAGAACAGATGCAGGACATACTGGATGTGTAAACCAATACTCTGGCCGCTTCTTTCCCAAGTGTGGGGCCAATGTGTTCATCTCGAGCCCGGTAAATTCTTTCTTGAGTTCCAAGGCCGTTTTTATCAGCATAACTCCGCTTGACCTCCCGAGAAACCTATGGTCGATTGGATCCAACGACAGCCTCTTCAAGCTCTGCCCCACTAAATACTCTTGGACTTCCTCGTCGTCTAATCCGTCTGGGGCCGTACACGTTGCACCATGGATCACGGTGCTTACCATCTTGTGGCTACTGGGCGATGGGGGCGGCGAAGCACTACTATCGGTTCGTTCTCCCGGTAGGATATTCTGGGCTGCAGTGGTCTGCAGAGAGGGGTCCTTTTTGATAAAAAAGAACTGATGCTGAGCCGGAACGCGTTTCTACCCCCCACTGAGACATAAGTTCCAAAAAGTTTATTGGTCAGCTCACTTTCGCTGCTTCGACATACGTGCACTCCGTGCCGGATGCTTTACAATGAGAGCACCGCCCGCCATTCGTTTGTATTCCATCACCTGCAGGATTCGATGGTTAAGCAAAATATGAATAGACAAATCACTTACATCGAACTATGATAGAGGTATTTAGGTCCCACAATATGGATAGTGATTAGGGCACACACTTTTCTTGCGCCTACAGATGTCACATGCTCTCTGCAATCTCCGCCTCTTGGGATCGGGCTCCTGTGATTGAGTCGACGTCCCTGTCTCGTTCTCGTCTTCGTTGGAGGACATATCGCTCGCCGGGGAGAGTCTAGGTGTGTTGTTATGGACAGGAACCGGCGCTTGAAGTTTGATGACTGATGCAGATGATCAATAGGACATGTGTGCGGATTGTGGTCTGAGGTGAATCAAGCTAGGTGCTATATACACACTGCATTTTCAAAAGCCCTGATAATTGTCGAGGCGCGTACAGTCGGCAATTCGGCACGTCTCACCCGCAGTGGCATGCCGAGTCCCGAACTTCCGAGTCATGCGTCATAATCCAGTACCGCACCAATCAAAATAAACATCTTGACTCCACCCATGGCCCCAAATCGATGTACTGACTTGAGGTTGAGCGTTTCTAACCACTTGGCTTGGTATATTTTATTTCTGGCTGGGATCCCCGCACAGCAGGAAATCCAGCTTGTCCTCTTCAAACTGCGCTCAATCAACGAGTCACGCAGCCACGCTCGCTTCCGGTGGCGCCGTGGCAGGAACCGCAAGATGGGACGGGCCCGCTCTCGAGTCATACATGACGCATGTCACTTGGGGGCACTCCCGTGAGAGAGACTCCCGCGCTACCTTCGTTGGCAAGGACCGGACCGTGGTGACAGCGGGTTGTCAAGTGCTGCAAGTCTTGATGATACGTGTACTGTTGCGAGTGGTTTCGACGCAAGCCTCGACCCATGTACTAATTCATTCGTCGCCCACCCTTGGTCAGGTCTTATCACAACATTCAATACTTCCAAGCCCTTCTCACACAAGTGCCCCTGGGTGACAAGGACAGTCAGAATGGTGACAGGCATCACGAAGTCGGACAAGTCACTACTGAAAACCTAACAAACGCAGTCGTGGACTGGCGATCCGTTATCTATCCAGATCCTCGGTGTGCAATCCCCAACCAGGCAATTCCTGCGCAATCTTATCCAATAGAAGTAAGCAGCGAAGTAGTTGGATGGGCACTTGCACTAATATCGGCACAGCTGACCAAGAACGTTGCAGACTAGTAATGACACTAGTACAATTATCAGGTGTTCGAGGGATACTGAGTCGATGCGTGCCGGTTTTATCGGGAAAACCTACTTTCCCCGGTTTTACCGGTGAGAACATGAACGAGTGGTGAGGTATGTCATTGGGCATCAATCCAACGCACTAGGAAAATGCGTGCAGGGTTCACCAGAAGATCGCTATCCACTTTCTCAGGTTTCGTCGGTGAGAACATGAGCAAGTGGCGAAGCATGTCGCTGGGCATCAATCCAACGCACTATATAACCATCCTGCGAGGCTCCCGACCGACTGCATGTCAGGTGGAAGTTGGTACGTGAATGCCTTTGGATGGTCTGCGAGAAACCCGCCCCGGTCGATATGTGGAAAGCGCGCATGGACGAGAACTTGGACTAGTCCAACTTATCCGTTATCCACTAGCATACCTGCGTGTTAGTATCCGTAAACGAGAGTGTACAAACAGGAGAGACGCTAACCGGAGAGAGTGGGGATTTTGCGGGCTCGACGAACGTCCTAGCATGCGTCTGCTTGTTGTACACATACCTGAATCGTAGAGGCAGGACAGGATGAACTATGGTTTGGACAATAGGCTGTATTTGAGCAGGGCGGTTTTGCTTAGCCTTTGGCTGAGGTAGAAGATCACAATCTCTGCCGGAAATCGATCAACCAGGTGTATAGGAAGAGACGCGAGTTTCACGAGTGGCCCAGGCAAGCTCGGGGGGATGATTTAGACCCCACGGAAATGTTCCGCCGGCGTTCCGTGGCCAGGTTTTGTTCATCATACTAGCCGTAATGTACGGCATTCGAGGGCCTCAGCTTGTTGAGTAGCAGGCCGAGGTGATTCCAATATCGACCGCCACCCGTTCCCTGATTTCTTCAAATCAGGGGGTTACTTCATAATGGTGATAAGTTTTTCTGACGGTTTCGATACACCTGAGGCATCGTATGGGGTCGTTTCGAGTTTTTGCAGGTACATATATAGGGCGGGCGCCGAGTAGTACAGCTCGCTATTTAATTGGGCTCAACATGTTTTAGCAATACTGCTTGTGCTACGGTAATGCTTTGGGGTATATGCGAGCAGGGGTTTTGGTATCGCTGTACTCACTGCCACTCAGCGTTTGGGCAGGGCTTTCCCCAACCTCAAGCACTTCTAGTATGCGTTTGCAGCTGGGCATGCTAGCCGTCCAGATGTCCATTCTGCAACTAAGCAGGGCACCGTGTCTGAGCGGAGGTATCACTCGTTTTATTCTTGATATGTTACTGTTCTATGTACATCGCTTGAGGTTTTCTGTGGGCGTAGTATCAGATTTCAGACTGTACTCTAGCAGTAATATACTGGTTCGTACGCTGCCAGATGTAGGTATGCTAGGATGTTTTATGATGGATGCGAGTGAATGGGCTGGATGTCGTCCACGACAAATCAATCTTAGAATGCTCGCGCGACAGTTTAAATAACGCACCAGCCAGAGCCGTTCTGTTATCCTGAGTAGTACTTCGTATAGTTAAATTCCACCTGGACCCCTGTGGCCTCCAATGCTTCTAACCGCGGAACCACCGCCGGGTCAGTGGGCCTAGTGCCATCAGAATAAACCGAGGTAAACATGGTAATCCCGCTTCCGGCTGCTCGGGATGCCACCAATCGCTTTTCCAATAAGAGGATGATCACCTCAATGCTAACCCAGCGAAAGGTAATGGATATCACTGATGGAATGAGCGCGCCGGAACTGAGCCCCTGCCACCAAGTTGCGTCGGGTGATGAATTCGACAGAGAGAGGACGATTTTGGTCAGCCGCTGGAGGGGGTGGAGAAACTCCCATAGGCCATTATCCGTCATGCCTTGAATCATAGTTATATCAAGCGTGTCGAGCTGGGGGGATGGTTTTAGGGATGGTGACCACTGGAAGCTGTTCCACCGGCCAATCGGACGGAACACGCGAAGGTTGGGCATATGGAGAACACCAATGAAGAGCACATGATAACTCATAAGCCCAATCGAGAAGTTGCGGAGGGATGGTAGTCGTAGAAGCCGTTTTGGGAGTGTGCGGAGTGCATCAATGGCAACATCGTTAATGGGAGAAATTATTGTAAGGCATTCCCGCAATAGGGGGTTTCACGATAGGAATTTTACCCCAACTTTTGGCCCAACTTGAGGCTCAACTTCGCCCCAACTTTGAGGTTTTTTTTTGTAAAGTTCGGTCAAAAATTGTGCAACTAATTTCCGCTCTATCGTGAAACACCCCCTGGATGGGGTAACTAATCCCCATACTTATTTCTTGGTTTCCGTGGCATATAACTAGTTGCTTGCCGCAACAAGCTTTCCTCAGCTCACATCCCCCATTTACACGCACCCCTCACACACACCACAAGTCTACCCCATCACATACATATATCTCTTGCTCCTTCTCCCCCCAGTTATGACTATAACCCTGCTTAGAGGGCATCCTAAATCCGCTTTTTTTGCAGCCTCAATCTACCAGTTTTCTATTTATGTTATCATGTAGTTCGGCACCCAGCACCTCCTAGTAGGTGGGAATGACATTATAATATTGTTATGAACCCAGAAAAACCATACATATTACAAAGTGTGATGAATTTATGTGTAAAAATCTGCCAACACCAAGGGCATACTACTTGTAATACCGCCCTCCAACTCCAAAAATAAAGACTTACTCTCCAAGAGAGGCTCACGCACGCAAGGCCAACGACGGCGCTCGATCCATGGCAGGAGCGCGAAGGCAGAGTCTGCTGTGCAACGGATGGGACTTGTAGGTTGAACAAGCGTAGAGTGTGGAGATTACAGATTTCTAGGGCGGTTGTGGGGAGGACGGCTCGTCGCAGTAAGGGGTGATGTGGTAAGCGCGCCAGCAGTCGCCGCAGCTGACGAGGGGCGGGATGGCGTAGGAAGTGTTTAAGCCGCGTAGGGGCAAGTGCACCGCACAGGGGAATCGCGGTAGCAAAACGGGTGAGTGCGACAAGGCTGAGTGGTGGTATGCGTGGGCGAAGGTTTGGGCGCAACTGGCGGCTGTGTGGGTCATGGCTCGGGATTTGTTTGTAGATCTCCCCGCTCTGGGGCCATTGGGCGCATTTGGTGCATCGTTTGAGAGGGTTCCGGGGCAGAGGTTACGTGGGGGTGGAGACGCTTGTTGTGGTACATGGAAGAGAGGCGTAGCGAAATTGGTCATGTTTGGTTAGGACCCTAAGTTGGCCAATGAAGTTGGGAGCGGAAGTTGAGGAGGAAAAAAGTTGAGCTGCGAGTCGTGGGGGAGAGCCCGACTCGCAGCCCAACTAATTTATCGCTCAACTTTTGATAAAACTAATTTGAGAATTTGGAAAGTTGTGACAAAAGTTGAACGTTAAATTTTGCACACATCAGGAAAAACTGATGGGTCTACGGTAGGTATATGTAGACCAGGTAGCATGTATAGACCTGTAGACATCTACCCTTTTATATAGTCCCCATAGTGTGTTATATAGACAACTGTAGACCGCTATAGACGCCTGCCATGATTATGTAGACCACTGTAGACCTATGCCACAACTACATAGACCACATAGACTAAGCCAATCATAATCTGGTAGCACTATAGTTCATATAGACACTCATAGGTTGGATAGTATATAGAGCAGGCTATAAGCACCATGTAGCTTCCGTGCATTTCCATAGTAGATGGTTCAACCACATAGACCACTGTAGCAGGCCATAGAATTCATGATCAGACAGAGACAAGCATTAGAAATGAGTATCAATATTGGGGCTGCACTATGACGAAAACTAGTAGCATGGGTTAATCAGACTCGTTCTCACTATTCCCACCCTCAGACTCATTCTCATTGTCATCCTCGTCCTCATCTTCCTTCATAGCAGCATCAAATGCTGAATGTGAGATGTCAGGGATTCGGCACTCCAATTCCGAGAGGGCACCAGCTGCAATCCTAGTTGTATCGGGAGTTAACCAGGGCTGTAAGGTGATGAAAAAATACTCACCGTGCTTCAGTATATAATCTTTTGCGGAGCTTGCCAAGTAAATTGCGTTCTTGAGTATATTGCCCGAAAATCTCAAGTTGTTCAATGTGGTATATGTAAATTGGGCGGTAGTCAACAGAATGGAATGCAACAGATCGCTTGATACCAGTGGTCCACATATTAATCACGCACTCGACCTGGTGGGAGCATGGTCAGGAGAATGGATTATGGGGGCACACGACGAATCAGAAACACTTACCGCAGTGAGGATGAGAGCAATTGCACAAATGGGCATGGGATTGAATAAATCCGAATACTCAATACCTTCATCTTGGTCATTTGTGAACCATAATGCACATATGCCCTTGCGGATGATAGGGTTTTTGTATAACCCTGCTCGTGGAGTCTTTTTGTTGCCAAGGAACTAGAAAATATAGAAAATATTAGGGCATCTCCGTGAGCTGGGTATCTTCAACATACTTTATATAGATATCCCTTCTCGTGCTTGAGCAAGGCAGCAAGTTTACGGTTGGCGCGAATGGATTTACGCCCACGCCCAGCGTCGAAACCATAGACTGCCTCCACGAGTGGGATTAGCTTCGTCTTGGCTTCACCCCGAAGCTGGGAGCCACGTCCACGAATCTGGGCAATAAAATAAGTTTCGTGGAGTTCTTACAATATATGGACCTACCACTCTGAATATGTCGGTGGATAGTGGCACAGGCTCCAACTTGGCCATCTCAAAAGCATGTTCCCATGCATCCTTGACGAAGTCGACCTCTTTTTCGTGTGTGGGAAATGCATTCTCCGTAGCAAGCATAGTCCTGTAGATTTCATTAGCCAAATTAATGACAACCTTTTCGCTTTCATCGTAATCGGCTGCCTTTGGGCGACCTTTCTTATTTTTCTTATTGTTCTTGCTTTTCTTCGTGGCTCTGGCGAACATTCCCGCGGTGGATGGCAATTGACTGTTTGAGCGCTTTCGCTTGGTACCGGGTGCAGGATCCTGAGTCGGCAGTGGGGTATGACCATTTGCAAGGTTCTCTGGCTGCGAGAGTGGATATGGGAATGAACGTGTGGGCGAAGGCGACCGCGAGCATGAATTTGGTCGTGAGGGTGAACTTGAGCGTGAACTTGAACTTGAATTTGAACCCGACTGCGAACTGGATGAATCCGAGAACAAAGGTGGAGTGGGGTCGGAATCATTATGAAGATCAGCTATGACAGGCGGGGGTTCCATGAGGTCCATAGGTGCAGGGGGTTGCTGTAATTGATCCGCAAAGGGGACTGAGCCCGTCCTATTGCCGTTGAGGACTTGATCTTGGGGTGTCCGGTCCCTAGAATGTAGGACTTGGATAGGGATCTGGCTGTTGGAATTGATGGGATGCGCCGGGGGAACAGGTATTGGGTTGCCGGATTGAGGCGCGGGGATGGGCGTCTGGTGTTGGGAAAGTGTAACAGAGTTTGATTCAGTGTTGGGAAGTGGTGCCGGTGGGATTTTGCCTGTACGTTGGATACGTTGCGTGATTGTCTTGAGCTTAGATGAGACGGGTCGGGATGTAAACTGGGCGGGGATCATCAATTGGGTCTGGCAATAAAAATAGTGCATTTTCATACCTCAGAAGCACGATTCTCATGTGCATTGTCGACTTCGGGTGTGGTCCCGGCGATACGTTCACGTTTATGCCCCTTGCGCTCCTTCCTCTTCGTGCGCTTCTTTACCACCTCTGCCTCAGCTTCCGCTTCCTCAGCTGCCTCTTTTCCTGGAAGCAGTTGTTAGTTTATCATCGCTGGTGATTAGGAAAACATACGTTGGGTAGCGATTTTCGAGGATGGCCGCCGATCCCTCCCAGAACGTCGGGTTTCTGCCATGAGCGTAGGTATATGGAGGTGGTGGGACGATGGGATGATGGTCAGCTTGAGGGGGTTTTTAAGAGGAACGACACGCAGCTTAGTAGGCACCCGCAAATCGCCTACTATGCACATGCGCCTGGTTAGCCGGCCACCAGCAGGCAGACTAAAGAGCCGCATGCAGGAGAACTCGATCCTCATCGGAAACGGCATTGATTTTGTCAGCTATAAGGTACAGCAAGTACGAGTTTTTCACTTACCATTCAAATAAAATGCCCCCTGAACGACATCTCACCTGTTTGTACTGTCGCCGTCGATTTTCGTCCGATCTAGCAATAAGACGACACCTTGGAAATGCTACAATGTGCCGCGATAGATTGCGCGAGGTTTTGTCTCAGCGAAAGGCAGCCGCACTTGAAGGGGACGAGTCAGCACAGCCAGGGGATGAGGTAGGGGGGACACTTACCAGCGAACCCATTGACGACGATGGCGATGTGCATCCACCCCGAAGACCAACCCTTGAGGAGGTGGAGGATGTTGATGCGCCATCAAGATCTCAGAGATATGTTGAACCGTTTCCCCGGCCGGTCGCAACACCTATACGCACATCAAAAGAGAAGACCAAGTTCGAGACGCTGCTCGAAAACCAGACCAAAGCTAAAAAGGATCAATGGAGCCCCTTCGCAAGCCAGGAGGAGTGGGATCTTGCAGTGTGGCTGATGAAAAATGTAGGCCAGAAATCAACGGATGAGTTTCTCAAATTACGAGCGGTGAGTACTGTCTTTGTCGGCAAGATGGGTGCGTGTGTTTGGTGTTGATGTTGATGTTTGACAGACGCGTGATCGAATGAACTTATCATTCCAAAACAATCGTGCCTTCCTCAAGAAAGTCGACGCACTTCCGGCAGGGCCTCAGTGGGAATGCGAGATCATAACAGCGCCAGGAGATCAAGTCGGGGAGGATGGGGAGATTGTAGGGGAGGAGATGGAGTTGTGGTACCGCAATCCGATCGAGTGCATCCAGGAGCTGGTTGGCAACCCGGCCTTCAGCAATTCGACTTCGTTTGTGCCCGAACGTGTCTACACCTCAAGCGATGGTGACGAGCGGATTTATGATGAAATGTGGACGGGCGATTGGTGGTGGAACACCCAGGTGCGCAACTCCCAATTCAGTGAACGGTCTCCATTGATTTATGCTATGATTTTGATAGGGCAAATTACCAGATGGTGCGGCGATCGCGCCGCTCATACTCTCATCGGACAAGACCCAGCTCTCACAATTCCAGGGCGACAAGAAGGCATGGCCAGTCTACCTCACGATCGGCAATATCTCCAAGGAAGTTCGACGCTCCCCCTCCACGCACGCTACCCTCCTCCTGGGGTATCTCCCTATTCCCAAGCTCAACTGCTACTCTGACGCGACACGTTCCCTTGCCAGCTATCGGTTATTTCACCACTGCATGTCCCGAATCCTTGAGCCACTCGTCGAGGCTGGACAGCGTGGCGTCGAAATGGTTTGCGCAGATGGTTTCGTCCGGCTCATTCATCCAATCCTCGCGGCGTACGTCGCGGACTACCCTGAGCAATGTTTAGTATCTTGTTGCATGGAGAATCGCTGTCCACGTTGCACTGTGGACCCCAAGGAACGTGGCGACTTCATTCAATCTCCTGATCGCAATGTCGCATCAACCCTCCATATCCTTGGCGAGCACAAAAACGACTACAATCCCCAGCGCTTCAGTGACGATGGAATTCGTGCAATTTACGAACCATTCTGGCGCAATCTTCCCTATTGCAATATCTTCGAGTGCTTCACCCCCGATCTTCTCCACCAACTCCACAAAGGACTTTTCAAAGATCACATCGTTAAGTGGTGTACTGCTCTTGTCGGTGAGACCGAGCTCGATGCCCGTTTCAAGGCGATGTCGGGATATCCAGGACTCCGGCATTTCTCGAAGGGTATCTCATTTGTATCCCAGTGGACGGGAACGGAGCATCGGGAGATGCAGAGAATTTTCCTTGGGGTCCTAGCTGGATCGGCGGTGGATAAACGCGTGGTGACCGTCGTGCGTGCTGCACTCGATTTTATATATTATGCCCAACTCCAAATGCACACGTCCACAACCCTCGCGGCCCTCAAGTCCTGCCTCGCAACATTCCACCATTACAAGGACATATTTATTCAACTCGAGATTCGCAAACATTTTAATATTCCCAAAATCCACTGTCTTCTTCACTACTTCGCATCTATCCAAGCTCTTGGGAGCAATGATGGGTATAATTCTGAATCACCCGAACGACTCCACATTGATTTCGCCAAGGACGCCTTCCGCGCAAGCAATAGGAAGGATTACCATGAACAGATGGCACTATGGCTTCAGCGCCGTGAGGCGATGTGGCAACGCGAGGCGTATATCAAATGGCTCACGGATCAACAGGGTGCGCGTGGGCAATATTACGATCTGGACTCCGAATTGACTGGAGGTGAACCCAATGGTCCAGGTGATGAATATACTAACACAGCTGTTCACGGTGGCATGAGCATTGGCGCGACCTCCATACAAAAGTATCATATAGCTAAAAAACCATCATTCCGGGGAGTTTCGGTCGAATTCTTGTCCACGCATTTCGGTGTTAAAAACTTAATCCCAGCTCTGACGACATTCCTTTCCCAACACTGGCAGTCCCATCCAATTCTACCAAACATGTTTGATTGCTTTGATTTATATAAACAGATAATTATCACCCTTCCCCCGAACGCATTCCTCAGCAGTCGGCCGATTACCAATCGTATCCGCACGACTCCCGCAGTCCCACCTTCTGGCCGCAGACCTGGATCACCCGCCGTATTCGATACAGCCTTGATCATCAATGACCTCATTGAACATCGGTCTCACGGCGGATTGGCTGGTAGATATTTTATGCTTTTCCCAGTAATGCCATCTGACATTTCCGCGATGGTAGGCCTGCGCGTGGCGCAAATACGCATAATATTTTTATTGCCATCACAATTCGGTACTCATCCGCATCCACTCGCTTATGTGGAATGGTTTACCCCACTGGGTACTCCCGATCCACTAACAGGCATGTATACTATTAACCGTTCAACACGCCATCATTGCCCGAACAGTGCCGTTATCTCTGTTCACCATATTGTGCGTGCTTGTCATTTGATGGGGAAGTGTGGTGCCTCCATTGCTAAGAAGGGGTGGACCACGGATACCGTTATCGAGAAGGGAAAGGAATTTTACCTGAATCCATATATACATGTTGATACATTCACGGCCATTAATATAAAATAATACCTTCGTACTTCATACTGCATGGGTTATTATCACTAATCTCATTAGAATTGCTAGATATCTTACATCCAATTAAAGATGCCAGTGTCCTTGATCCTACTATCATTCGGAAATGTACACTGACATGAATAACTTGATAGTGGACTAGTATGCCTATGACGGTCTATGGGATATATGAGAAGCAGATAGTTTACATAGAGCCTACATTAACATAAGTGTTAACTACATAGACTACATAGCTATCTAGTGTATCTACATAGACACACTGCATATCTATATATGTCTATGATAGTCTACAAATACGTGCGGGGAGTCTATGATGGTCTACAAATATGTGCGGGGAGTCTATGATGGTCTACAAATACATGCAGGGAGTCTATGATGGTCTACAAATACGTGCGGGGAGTCTATGTATGTCTATGGTAGCTATAAAACCCCCAGCATGTCTATGTATGTCTATATATCTAATAGGGGGTCTATGGCATCTGGCACCTTTTCCTGATGCAAAGTTGGGGTAAAATATCCATCGTGAAACACCCTAATGATACACATTCTCGGAGAATATCAAGACAAAATATTACGTTGATATGCCCTAAAGCCAAGGCTGAGAGCTGGCTCCAGGGCAAGTTCAGGCGGCGAAAATCTATCCTAGGCTTGGCACTGAAAAAAAAGTTTCCGCGACGGAGCTTGGGACATCCCTGGAACGCGGTGATTTGCTCATCGTTGAACAAGCCTATCCCGGCTTCGAATACCTTTGCTCTTCCATCCAGCTGGATGACTTCCAGGTCAGAGAGAGTTCCAGCGGGAAGCAATAGCAGCTGCCGGAATTCAGCCTCTGGAGTGTTCAGTTTTAGTTGCCGGCACCTGTGAAGGTTCGGAAGAATGAGATTCGTGAACACAGTGTCGGATGTATTGGGCGGACATCAAACGCGAAGAGATATCGGACATGGAGAGGATCGGGACAGCCAGGCAGAGATGATTGAATGTCCATGAATACTCAAGCAGGGATGTTCAAGATCAACCACAATGTTAGTCCACATCTTTGGCATGCGAAAAGCGACTTCTCGCCAGGCGGGGCAGACATGGGTGAAAACCAGTCTGGGTTCCATGGGTTTTGGTGGAAGCTGGCACTGGAATGGCTCTTGAAGCAAACACCAGATGAATATTTCTCGAATAATTTCGACGGGTACACGCATGATGGGTGGAGTCTGAGATGGGTGTGATAGGGTCATATTGATCACTGGTGTTTTGGAAATTTTTGGAAGGTGAATTGCGGGGAACGGGAGCAGGCAGAAAGTTCCGGGTTCGGAAATGCCGCCCCACGCCGGTGGCCGCCCCATCCGGCCGATCCAGCCATCCAAACAAACAAACAGCAATGGATGTCTAGTATTCGTAGCTTCGCTTCAGTCATCCGCCACTTACACAAGACCCCGCAGTCAAAATGCGCCGCCAATTGTGGTATTTGCTCAGGCATTACGGGTGTATGGGTATTGGGCGCTGTGACACAAGCCATATAGTAAGCACAGCGACGGAAACATTTCAAGCGGAGTTTGAAAGTACTTTGAAGGATTTTCGTTCGTTCTCTATGCCTGCGCCTGTCGCACTCGAGCCCTGACTTCGTGCAACACTGATGCCGGTGCCAACCTGCCCCAGGGTAGGCCTCTATCGATGTTGCGACGGGATGCCCATATGCGCATCAGGCCTCACTGCATCTATTCCGAGTTACATATCACACGCTTGCGCAAGCATGGTGATCCTTCTGGGGAGGTGGATCCATGGTATATAGTAAGTCTTACATCACATCTGCTCGTGACCTTCCCCCTCTCACAAAAGAGAGCTGGAGACTATATTGACATGCCCAGATTGTGTAGCCTCTCCCTCTCGTAAGAGAGCGCCGTCTGCCCATCTGCCGACACTCTGTCACGCCCGCCTCGTCTTACTGTGCACTTGTTCTCCGCCCACACACCTACCCCCTCTCGCAAATGAGAAAAGTCGGACGATCGACAGCTGCGGACGTGCTCACGACGGATGAACCACGACAATAGGCTTGCATATGCATCTGCATCTGCCACCCACGCGAGTCGGGGGCGAGCTGGCTTGCACCCGGTTTATTTGCCCCTCAATGCCCTCGCGACATCGCTCACCACGTCATTCAACATGTGCAATGATGTTGTGAGGCGGAATGGGGAGCGCGAACCGTGTTTTACAAATTTCGCGGTAAAGCCAGAGAACCCGCTCGTGGATAAGCGATTCGTTGATAGCATTTGTACCATTGTTGTATTTTAATGAATAACCTCAATTACGTTCAAAATTGTGTTTTCATAGCCCTCTGAGATTCCATCCCCATAGAACATCAGGAAAATTGAACATTGATACTATCACCGAAGCATTGCCCCAACGTGCAATGAGACAAGGGTGGAAATAGCATTCCCACTGAATGCTGTGGTGTTATTTTTGATAAGGCTCAGGAGGGAAGCAAAGTTACTAGCCATAGTTGCAATACGATGAATGTTAGTCAGGTCCGGCGGGGCGGCCACCGGGGCGGTGGGGCGGTGGGGCGGTCTTTCCAATACCGGAATGTTCTCGGAGCAGGAATGGGTACAATCTATCTCACCAGTGGCGTGTCGGTGATTTTAACGCAGTTTCAACCCGCAAGTTATCCTCGAGTCTCGGAGTTTGAAACTGGGGTTGAAACGCTGACCATTCCACGATCCAGTCATCACAAGTTGGTTCCGTTACAACTGCTATCGTCGAAGCCGCCCATCACCGATAGATGACTCTGATGGTAGTACCTCGGAATCTGAGGGGGTACCCTCCCAGACGAGGATCCACTCGATGAGCTATCATCCGACGAATCATCCAACGAGGGCGATGCTCCCCTTCTGCCTCTTCTTATTCGTCTTCTAGAGGTCCTTACCTACACAGGTAGTTGTTGGATGTCTGGTCAGCAAGTCCCACAAAAAGAAGGGAAACAGGGTGGGGATACATCCGATAGCGATAAGGAGGTATGATGTTTCTATGTAAGTATTTTAACACCTTCCCAGGCGTTGCCTGAACAACGCGAGCACCAACCTAGCGCCTCGTATATGAATCGCAATAAACCGAATCCTACATGCAAAGAGTAAAGGTCGTGCGACCTTCAATACGCGTGCTCGGGTTGTGCTTTTACTCTTTACTCACAAGCTAGTGTAGCAAATGAAATAAACGACGAATCAACATGCCAGGCGTGAGGCGATTGAGTATTAATATTAGTGTGCGGCTGACTGAGAATGGTAAGGTCATTTACAAACCAGTGATAACACTGATGTAATTACCTAACTTCTGAGGGATACCAAGACGATATGCTCTGGTTTCGTCAAGATATCGCTACCCACTTTCCCAAATTTCGTCGGTGAGAAGAATATTAACGAGTGGCGAAGCATCTCGCTGGGCGTCAATCCAACGCACTATGCAGCCAGCTTGCGAGGCTCCCAGTAAATGGATGGATTGCATGTCGGGTGGAAGTTGGTATTTGAATGCCTCTGGATGGTCGGCGGAAAATTCGGACCATTGAGGCTGGACGATCGTCAATTCCTGGAGGTGCTTCAATTGATGAACCATCCGCGCGAATGTGACAATCGTATCAAAGAGCGGGTATTGAATAGTCAATGAGGTGATCAAGGGGAAAGAAATGGCGATATGACCACACAGGAGCGGTACCAGCTTGCCTGGAAACATCTCGGTGGATATCTCAAGAGCGCGCACAGATGAGAATGTGGTCCAATCCAGCTGCGCATCCCTAATCCACCGGCACACTTGTGCGTTGGTACCTGTAAACGAGAGCGTATGGACCGGAGAGATGCCGACCATCGAGAATGGAGATTTTATGAGTTCGATGAACGTTCTAGCATTCGCCTGCTTGATATGCACATGCCTAAATACATAGAAGTAGGAGAGGGCGAGCCACGATTTGGATACCAGGCTGCATCTGAACAGGGCGATCCTGCTTTGGCTGAGATAGAAGATCACTTGCTCGACGAGCTCCACTGGAAACCGGTCGGTCAAATGGATGGGAAGAGACATGACTTCTCTGGGTAGCCCAAGCAAGCTTGACGGGGAAGAGGTGGACTCTATGACCATGTGTAGTTGGTGCAGAAGGGCCGCATAGGACAGGTTTATGTATCCTAAACAAAACGGTGGGACAGGGTCCAGGCCGCAGACCAAATTTAATAAAGGTGGGAAGGTGGATGCACCTGTAGATGTGCACGGTAATCCTACATGGCTGGTGGTAGTTTGAAACTGGGTTGACCCCTATTTGGTCATCCAAGACACGCTCTCTTTATCAGTGACCACGACCCCGCGCATTCAATTATCGTAAGTTCGGTTTCGCCGAGGTGGCCTCAATCACCTACATAATACTTAATACAGCAGTCAGCTCATCTTCGCCATGCCCATTGGACCGACTACGTATTGTGGATATATCATTAGCCGGGCTTCCCTCTTGAACTATGGAAGGTGGAAACAAATTCTGGCGGATAAATCTGACCCTTTCGCCTATGAAGAAAGTATCCTTAGGGCATGCGATATGCTCATCGATGATGCCTCCAAATCTACACGTGCGCAAACTGTCGGTGTGTACACGCAATCAAGGAGATTTTGCACGTGTATTGCACTTGCATCGGACGATACTGAAGATTGGTTGCCCATGCATCCACAGCCCGAGGACATTGCGTCCTTCAAGCAATTCCTAAAGATCAATATAGAGCCGAGTTGGTTCCGTGGGCCGTGACTGCGGGCATGTTGTCGGGTTCAACCCATTTGTATGGAGGGAGCGGGGTTGTGGAGGGACATTGTATATTAGTGTGTTTGTAAAGTAATCACATCTATATCATCACCCTTCCCTCTGTGATTCTAATAACGATTCCCGCTTTGATTATGTAGACGACGTAATAGTCACCCTGCGGACACGATCCTCTCCCCTGGGTTGTGCTTGATCCTGCACATGCACTCTAGTACGCGTTTGTTATGTCTTCGACGGCTTTCAATGTGGGTAATCGCCCGAGATCAGCTCTATGCGTGGTAACCGGTGTTGAAGAAATTTCAAATAGCGAGGACGAGTCGACGATGAGGAGTTGGACGCTCGCGAGCCGGATCTTCGTTGGCGCGGGGCGGAGTGGTACTATCGAAATAGGTTTCGTCACTGTTTGGTGTAGTACTAGCCAATCATTATTGTGAAATTCATCTATTGAAATCATATTTTTTTCAATGGACACGACCTCGGTCACCACGCATGGAGCCGATGTTAGGCGGTTGTCCAAAGCCGCCGAAAGATTTCTTCATCAAACGCGTATCCTAGAGCATGCGCAGGAACAAGTACAGCCCAGGAGGGCGGTGGCGGGGGGTTGCATCCGCAGGGAGATCATTACATCGTCTAATCACAGCGGAAGTTGTTATTAGAATCACAGAGTGAAGGGTGATAATATGAATGTGATTATTTTAACAACAGGCGAATACAATATCCCTTCAGCACCTTGCTCTCCCCATACAAATTGAATTGAACCTGTCAACACGCTTGCAGTCACGGCTCACGGTACCAACGCGGCTCTATATCAATCTTTAGCAGTCGCTTGAAGGACGCGATGTCCTCGGGTCGTGGATGCATGGGTAACCCGTCCTCGGTGTCGTCCGATGCGAGTGCAATACACATGCAGAACTTTCCCGAGTTCGTGCACACACAAACTGTGTCCGCACATGCGTTTGGAGCCCTGTCAATGAAGATATCACATGCATCATGGATACGTTCTTCGTGGCCAATATCCAACGGAATCCGTTTCCGCCTCGCATATTTCAAGAGGGAAGCCCGGCTAATGAGGTATCCACAATACATCGTCGGTCCAACGGGCATGGTAAAGATAGGCTAACTGCACAAAATATTAGATGATTATGGCTGCTACGGGACCAAACTTACGATGACTGGATATGTGGGGTCGTGGTCACTGATCAAGGGGCGGGTTTCGGACGGTCGAATATATGGCTTTATATAGGGGTTAACCCCAGTTTCAAATGCCGAGACTCGCCGATAACTATGACTGATGTATATTGAATTAATGGATGACATTATTTAATGTAGACCTCACATTCCTCGGTCGATGTACAAAGTAAACCTACGGGTATAATGTTGCAGAAGAATACAGCGCTATGACTCCACTTTGGCCAGTGGTAGTGCCAGCTCGTCATGCGTCGCGCATAGTGGTTGCAGAGAGCCTGAGCTGGTGATGGTAATCCTACCATTTCTCTCACACGCAATGCAGTTTCAGAAGGCTTTCACACTTACCTCACTACTCTCCAGGACCTTGGTGCGGAAGACCATGTTTTGTACACCCTAAACGCAAAGGAGATATGGTCGGTCACAATTAGAGTGAGAAGGTGAACGCACCTGCAGATGTGCACGATAACGCTACGTGGCTGGTAGTCCTGGTATGCGATCATACATCATCACTAATCACTGCTTAGCATGGTATATAGCTATTCATCATCATGAGATTTGTCCAGGGAAATTGTATTTTTAATGGACACGGCCTCGGTCCCATAACATGTGCATACTGGATACAAGGAAACCAGAATAATGACGGGCTTCAACCCGTCGGAACTGAATCGTTTTCTTCTGACGCCCCATCCCCCGTGAAATCAACACGGAATACTGTAGATAATCCAGGCGCTGCACCCTCAGGTACCTCTATTCGTCCAGGTTAGTGTGAACCAACCTCCTGAGATAGACGCACCATAGAAAACAAGAGCCTGCTCGCTGTTGGGTAGTGCTGTGAAGGTTCAGTATGTGATTTTAGGGCACGGGCCGAACGCCTACCGACGAATGAAGGGCCAAGCGACAGAGATCTGTGATAGAGTAGTTCAGAATACTCTCGATAGACCGGCTCGGACCAATTGAAATATAAGCCGATATCGGTCATTTGAAGGCAGGATAACGAAAAGAGATCTGGCTGATTGTTGAATAACGGGAGGCGGCAGATCGACATGCTTGGAGGTGACCCATTTGGACAGGGATCCGACCAATCGGGTTGGATAAGAAACAAGCCAGACGTCTGTGGTGGAGTGAGTGACTAGACGAAATGGGAAAACTCGAGCACGAACAGTCGCCGCGGCGATGCGCCCATTTTCAAAGGCAAGGTATGTTGACGCAAGCCGAGGGGAACCCAGCTGAACATCGATCGCGATGTCATATACGTCGACACCCTGCATGATCCGCTCGAAATTTGGAAGAATTATTACCCGCGAGCTTTCGAGCAGGGCGACGAGATGTCGTCCACATTTAGAAACATGAACTTCAGATGATGATCGGTGAAATAAACATAATAAAAATTTAATGCGCACCCGCAGTAAATTCGTCGACGGGCAGTGGAGGAACAGGGGGCGGACTTCGGCAAACTTCAATCTTCTGGCGAACGGGCAAGGCTCCAGAACCCCACGACGTTGGGCCATCTGGCGTCAATGTGAAAGTCCACGACCCGTAGTTAGCGACCCTCGATCTTATGCTAGCCCGAATCTTGCCATCCGAGCGAGAGAATATCCGAAGTGTGTTCGTGCCGCAGAGGAATATGTATTTCTCGTTGACTTCGACATACCTCAACTCTCCCAAAGTTGTGGGTTCTGTAGCGTTCGTACCCGCGGGGTAAGGCTGTTGGATGTCCGGGATGGTTTGGATGAGGGCTCCAGTTGGGATATCCCAAAGGAACGCAGTCCTAGAAGAAGACACGAGAAGAGTGGGGTGCACAAATCGGTAGGCATATGCTGGGCCTGGGGGACGCAATAGGGCCCAAGGCAAGAAATGGCCGCGGCCAGGTGAAAAGGAACCAAGACTGGCGACGCTGGATGCCATCAGCTGCAAATTGTCGGGTGGGGATTTCACATCTCTGGCCTGTTCTGCGTCATAGAGATCTGCGCGCCGCCACACGTCTTTGGAACCATCAAGACGGTCAAATATCATGTATCCCTCGTCGTACTCGCAATGGGCGAAACGACGCACATAAGTCTGTTCTATACGTCAATTAGGTGAAATCAACTCAACGTGATGATATACCTCAGGTAGCCTCCACAAGAGTCGGTCTTGCTTAATATCAGAAACGCGGATGCCGCCGTCAGATGAGGTCGTGATGACGAAACCAGCGCTTTCATCAACTTTGATCCGATGAACTTTTTGGCCACTTTTTGATATAATGTGATATTTCGATGGGGCTTGACCAAGCCAGCTCTGCTGGATCCTAATTCGTTTCTGACCTAAGACTACCGTTAGGCCCCAAGCAGCGAACTGGTGAATATGGCGGAACGAACAAAGATCTTTCCATGTCCCAACTCCACGCAAGGACGCAGAAGGATAGATTTTGCAGATGTCCCGGAGATCCAGGAGAGACGGCGGAATCATGTCATGCAAAATTGCTGCATGGCGAAAGAGGGCAGTTTCGTGGGTTTGACAAAATTGCCTCCAATAGTGGGAAACCAGGTGCCAATTCGCCAAGGAACTAAGAGGGAGATACCCGAATATCTGGATGACGAGTTCAGCTGGAAGATGTAACATCTGCACGCCCGTTTCTCGAGTCAGATTGGTTTGGCGGTCACGGTGATGGCTCCCCGAAACCACTTTGCATCCTAACCCTAACCTCGCAGCTCTACGTTATTCCACTGAATCACGCTCGCAGGTTTACTTTTCACTACAAACCGGCTAGATATTGTGTAAATACTGACTGCCATTACTTGGTTGAATGCATATCGTAGTTCCAAGTGTTGGTGTTTAAAATTGGGGGCCGACTCCTACTTCAAGCGTCCATATATCTTTACTAGTGACCACGATCCCACTTATCCAATCGTCGCGAGTTCAGTTTCGCTGAAGCGGAGCAGTTAACCATGCGTGGCATCGAACGGGTCATGTATTATGGGTACATCGTAGACCGGGCTTTCCTCTTGAAATATATACGCGTGGCACAAGCGAATCCTGGCAGATAAATCTAACTCCTTCGCCTACGAAGGAAGTAGCCGAGCGTATGGTGTGCAGCTGGGACTCAGCAGCTGCCTGAGCGTATGTAGTTCGGTAACCGGACTACCTGCGTCCAGGCCGTCACTTTTGTAGATTTTTTTTTGAAAAACGTTTATTTAACGACGGACATGAGGATACCCGTCGACCCGTCGCTTTATAGATAACCATCTTCCTCATTGAGGCGGGAGACGGCGATCTGGTTGAAACTCTTTTGTGCATTCGACCATTCAATTTGACCGTCAGAGCTCTAAAGGGGTTGGGAGAGGCCAAGTAGGAGGAACAAAATACGCGAGTTCCACCGGGGCCCTAACCAGACGGATCGATCGTAGACGACATTTGGCTCGGAGCTATTGATTTAATTATCACAAAGTTCAAGTCCTGCAGGCATCTCAAATCCCGGATCATCCATGCAAAGTAGTTCAGGGGGCATGCATTTGTCAAGAAAGTGTTTGAAAGACAGTATGCCCTAGCGTAAAGACAGATTCCAGCGCGCGTGAACGAGATGATTGGTGCGGGCTCTACATAGTGTGCCAGTGGTACTCTAGGAGAAACCTTGAGTACCATTGGTATACTATTGCATATCCTTGCATCCACGGGTTCCGTGAGCGAACCTATGCACCATCAGGGTAGGGAGTCATGTTGGAGAGGGATGAGACGAGGGGGACGGAAATTTGGTTGGGAACTCTTTTTGTGCGTTTTGGCTGTCGGAGCTCTAAAGGAGTTGGGAGAAGCCGGGCACGAGCTCAAGCTCAAGCGTCGATGCGTGACATGCTCAGGAGGGTGGGTTTCAATTTGGCATCTCGAACCATTGCGAGGCTGCTATACGCCCAACCGTCAGCGCCACCGGAGGCGAGTGTGTAGATAAGAGACCAGGCACGCCTCTAGGCCGAGTACCAAGCGCCAAACCAAAAGACGTGGAACCTGCAGATAGCATTCGGCTCCGGGTCTAGAGTGCGCAGGAGTTTGGGTAGCCACGTCGAGGGACGTACATAGTTGACAAGAAAAGCAGAATCTCTTAGCATAAAGACAAGACTCCAAATGAGAGGGTGACATAACCCTGCGATCCGTTGGTACATTTGTGGGTTACTAATGCCGATAACTGTGAGACCGTTCGCTGGAAGTGGCGATTTCAAGAGAGAAAAAAGAAAATTGCGATCGCTCATCCGACAATCGTGCTCCAAAACGCATAGAATCGGGGTAAGACAAGCCAAGATTTGGGCACACCCTACACGCAAGCAGGGCAGCCATGTTTTCGGCGGAGATCATTAATTATTTGTGATTCCGGCAAGGCGGTTAATTGGTCGGAGGCACAACGAGGGAGCAGAGTTAGACATTTCGTGGGGATTGACACAAATTTAAAGGAGATGGTTTGTACATAGGTACTACCCGTGCCTTTACAACGGATTAGCGAAAACATATTCGGCTGGGCTGCATACCGGCTTGGCGCCCGGTTGCCTGATCAAATGTTTTGCCACATGCGACGTTAACCGGTCTGTCCTCAGGGGGGAAGGGGGGAGGTGCTCGGCTCGGAAATGTAACATGAGCGCGTGTGCAAGTCCGTGGAACGTGGGGGTCAGATGATGGGGTATTTGGTGTTGTTGTGGAAACGTGGTGTCGTCGGGCCGGTTTTGTCGGGCTCATGTGCTTGTCGTCGACTGTTTATGATTTTCTTGTCCACCCACTCACTGACACCAGCACTCGATACTCATCCATAACTCTTTCCACAATTCGTATGTTATTCTCCCTTCAAATTTATCCTGTTTCTTTTACTAATTTTATTTTTATTTCTTGTATAGACCACGGCTTCAAGCGTTTCTTGTCCCGTGCGCTGGGTACCGCTGGTGCTTTGTGCCAACCCCGCATCGGCCCATCTTCTTTAATCAATGACTCCAAAATTCCCCGCACCACTTCTGTCGGTTACCCCAGATGCAGTTAGGCATCTTGAGGGTGATGATGCTCTCTCAAGACTCTGGACGCGTGAGTCTCCTCATACCACTCACTCCATTCCCGGAATACGCTCATCAACTAACCCGTCCTTCGATCAAGTCTTTACGAAATGCAAGGAATCACTTCAGGAAGGCAGGAGGTTGGAAAACATTTCCTGGCGATTATGGTACCGCGAACTTCACCGCGACGAGGCTCATGGAAACTCGGCTTTTGATGCCGGCTGGAACGAAAAACATCTACCATTGAATGACGAAAAGCTCTACCGCCCTCCAACACCAGACGAATCCTTACACTTGTCTCCCATTCTACCCGCAGTCTCGCCCACTACAGCTGCTGTTGGGATGTTTCAAGGTCAGCCATTTCCCCATTGCTTCGCATTTCTCTTTGGCCTTGGTGCCCTTCACACCAATAGTTCCCGCCCTGCCTCGTTTCCTGGGGTCTTTTCATTACATCACATCCACATTAATATCTCACGCTGATGCATTCCCCACAGCTCCCGATTCGCTAACGACTTCTTCAATGACTTCACTCCCTTCGCCGACTCATCTCCGGCCGAGGCGTAATTCCTCCATCGGCCAAATTATTTGCGACATGCTTCCTTCACTCTCAATATCTCCTACTTCTATGGCCACTGCGATCATCCCCCAGGCCGAAATTACCTTTGCGCAGCCTATCACCAGGCGATGTCATTTACCAACCCCTGATGAGCACCCTTCAAGTCCACCACTCCTTCAGGAGCCAATTCCGGTGCCCACGATTGACCTTCCCGACCCTGACCCTCCCAATACCCACCTTGATCCCCCTCGACTGGTTATAGTAAATCCTACGCCAAATCCCACGCCCCCACCAACGCCCCAGATTCCCGCATCTTCCACGACACCATCCCCTCTGACAAGAACCAGCCTCCACCTCCTCCCACCCCCAATGGGCGGAATTGGCTTGAGCAGGACACTGACACGGAAGGAACAAAACATACCCCTCCTCCGGTTTCTGTTGGGCCCCCGTCGCCTCAGCTGGAGCGGCCAATTGTCGACCTGACATCACCACCCGTAAGGGCCGTTAACCTTGATGATGACCCGGGTGGCAGTGTTGCTGAGGATACACGCTTGTCTGGCGGCCGACTACTGGGATCTATCTCCGAAGTACAAACGAAACAGGACGCTTCGGCTGGACAAGAAGCTTCCCCATCGCCTACCGCATCATCATTCTCACAGTCGCCAACAACCCACGACTCCGCCCAATCGCCTACAAAGTCGACATCCCAGGCTCAGAAAAAAGTGACTGTTACGGGCCGATTAATGCGGAGTATCAGTTCTGGCAGTGGCAGGGCTGCAGGGGGCAAAAAAACTAGGGCAGCAACGTCCAGGAGCCTGAGCCGAACCAGAAGCTCAGGATCAAAGGCTGGGGAAGAAGAGGATGCCGCTGCTGTGAAGGAGGCCCCAGGTAAACGGGACGAGGTCTCGAAGGCCAAGGCAAGTGCTGTGGGTGCGATCAAGAAACTCGCTGGGGTCGGTAGTGGTAAACGACCAGTTGCGGTTGGGAGAACCCTTCATGCTGGCGCTGTCAGGAAAGGTGTGGGTGGTGCGGCAAAAGAGAGGGAGAGGTCGAAGGAGCGTAATCAGGTGGAGGTAGAAGTGATCACAGACGTCATTCGCAGCGAACGAAATGCCGGTAAGACAGGTGCCAAAGGCAAGGGAAGTGAGCCGGTGGATAAAAGCAAGAGGCCCAGGTTCAACATCGGCTCGCACTCGGATGGTGGAGGGTCGGGATCGAAGAGTGCTGGTAGCGCCAGTTCTGGAAGCGCTCTAGAGACAGGGGCAAACCTTCCCGCTGCACCCCTGGTCCCAACCAAGCCTGGCATCCATCCGTCTGTGCATCCGAACCAAGCAACCCAGATCCAGCCTTCTCATCCAGCCCTACCTCAGCGGCGAACAACGATTGTGATTGCAACTAGCGATTCCGACTACGAAACGGAGACGGAGACAGATGAGGAAGGTGAAGACGGTGGAGAGTGGAGTGAAGAAAGCGCTAGTGAGCCTGTTGTAGCACCCCCACCAACCACTCGACCCCAACACCAGCATCAACCGCCCGCTCGACATCCACCGCAACATACTGCCAACCACCAGCACCCTCCCCGGCATCCACAGCGGCAAACCGTACCAGAGATTCCCATTGAACAAGCTGTGCTAGAGGCTCAACGCCGGCGAGAGCTATTCACCAAGAAGCCTACATCAGCAACTAGTCTCGGAGGCGTTGGCGAACGTACACGCAGTGTTGGGCTCTTGACGCAGCTCATGAATCCAGATCCCGAAATCTTCCCTATAGGACATCCCTATCGCCGAGGTTTCAGTAGTGGGGAAATCCGGGGACCTCGGCCGCCGTCCGGCACATCCAAGCCACCAGCTCAAAATACCAACGTGGCACCACCTGCCGCCCGGGTTCCTGCGAATGGGAACGCATTAGCGCAGCCGCAGCCGCAGACGAAACCCACGCAGCCATCGCAAGGACGGCCTTACAAACCGGGTGGCCTCCAGGTTCGCAAGAGCTCCGCCGCTGTGCCCCTCGCTTCGCAAATCCAGATTGGGAGCGCTAACGGGTATACCTCCAATATCGTCCCGACGGTACCACACAATTCTGGTGGATACCGGCCAAAAGGCCGGCCCGACGACCAAGAGATGGAGGACGACAGTGATAGCGAGGACGATGCTGGGGACCCAAGTAAAAACGGAGGTATAGTGGGCAGGTTTACCAACAGCGTAGCGGAGGAGCGCCTGAAAGCGCTCGTGCAGCTAAAGGGCAAGGGCGCTCGGATGGTATCGGGTCCTAATAATAGCAACTCGAAACCGAATTCCCGTTTGGGCGACGAGGATGACCACGAGGTTCCTGTTTGGGCAAGGCAGGAGCGACCCCAGCCCACAACCTCAAACGCGCCGCGATATGCTCAACAACATAAGCCTACTCCAATACCTCTTGGACATCCGTACAATTTACCGCCCCCGGCCGCTCCGTCAACTCCTCGCACCACAAGGCGGCTGATGTTGCAAACCGAAATGTCGGAGAGCTTGAGACGCAATCTCTTGTGGGAAAGGCAGGTCAGCAAAGTCAACCTCGTTGGCTTCCGGCGCGCCATTGGTGGGGAACAGGCTGCAAACGCCGATGGCACTGATTCCAGAAATCGACCAAATGGGGCCGGCGATCCGCAGCGGCGGCGGAGCGTCCTTGGAAACGAGACAGGAGCCCTTCCGGCTGCGCCTAGTATGGTGCAGCTCACGGCTAAAACTGGGGATGGGGAAGAAAGGGAGCAGGACAGAGAACGGAGGGGCCCTGTCAACAAAGGACCGACTGACGAGTTGAAACGACAAGCCATGGCGAGGAATCGGAGTTGGGCGGATGATTATCACACCCGCGGCTGGTAGTCCACCGGTGATGCGACACCTCAATCTCGCCGAAGTAACATTTGAATCAGACGCAATATCTATACTCAATGCGCCTTACTCCTAATTTCATTGCATGGGTTTCTCAATGTCATCGTATGTTTTCCATTTTATTTTCTCGTTCTTCTTGGGTTCCAATGTATTGTATGTTATTCGCCGATTACCTTAATATCCCTCCACTAGCTCTGTCCACCCGACACTCACCAGTACTCACCTCCTGCTATTACGTCCTGCATGATATCAAACTGTACTACTACCGTCCCAGACTCCCAAACACCCATATGACCACTGCAATTATCGCATTTTAGTTGAAATAGTACATACCTACTTTCCGACGAATCAAATAAGTATATAACCCGTCTCATAGCATTATTGTTTAGCCTATCCTTTGTCGTGTAGGCTCATATAAATATCCAGGATTCCAGTTTTGCAAAGGCAAGGTGTCAGGCATTGTCAAGTTCGAAGGGCATTGCCAAACACATCAATCAGCTGAGCGCCGAGTAGCAACCACCGCACGGCACCCACCACCCACACCATGATATGCTCCCGAAATGTTTTTCGTTGCTTCAAAACACTGGAAAGATGGGGAGACCGAATAACGGGCGCTGCAGGACCCTACTTTGTCGCTCTTGCAGTGATTCTCATCACGATCGGGACAATATCCTTCTGTTCGTGTCCCGAGTCCATGCATGAATTAATACTCACCGGTTCAATTGTAGTTGAGGTTATCGCGCCAAATCTCTCCTATCCCATTATCAGCTCCCCTATATGTCTCTTGATTGCCCTCAATCTCCACATGCATTATTACTACGTGTGCACTATCAAACCCGGGTTTGTCGATGATGCTCCATGCGAACCGGGTAGAAGTATCTTCTGGGCGAAGCGAAAATCCGGGAGCTCCAGAGCCCTGACGCGAGGGGTCACTTGGACGGAAGGTGGGACGAAGATCACCAAGGCCGAGGTAACACAATGCCGCAAGTGCGGCCAGCGCAGGCCAGAGGTGAGCATCTTCCGCCACATATACGTGCATAGGCTAAGCCACCTCCTGGCGTCGGAAGAGGGCACATCACTGCCGCATCTGTAATCGATGTGTACTGAAATATGATCACCATTGTCCAGTGAGTTTCTTGATGGACTCACTCATGTTGTAGCCTCATGTATGTTAGTGTGAGTTCCACATGACACGCCATTCTTCTCTCTCTCTGAAGTCTAAATACGCCAGGGATTAACCAATGCGTCGGAGTGTACAATGAAAGACACTTTGTGATGTTCATGTGCGTCAGCCCTGCTATGCTGAAATCGTCTAACAACGTTTTCTCAGGGCATATCTTGTATTGTCGACCTTCTTCTTGTGCGTTCTCGGCTATGAACAGTTATTCCACGCATTAGGAATTACCTTCAAGGTCATTGAGAATAGATCATCGGACCTATTATTATTGACATTACCGGTGCCCTAGGATTGGACTTATTACACTCCGATGCTGGCTTTCGTGTTGATCTACATTCTATCTGGTGTCCTATGCTTCGCTGTCGGCATCATGCTTTCCTTTCACCTATGGGGTGTCGCCTGTGGAGAGACCTCCGTCGAAGCTCAGGATCACGAGGTGTACCGGAAGGTTGCAAAATCGCGGGACGAGGTGTGTCCAAATCCAGGGTATTCGCGTACTATGCTCAGTCCCCCTTAAGAATTTTGTGAATTCCTACGATCTAGGGTGAGCAGCGCCCATCTGCGGACCGGAATCCGCTGATGGACTCCCAGGAAGTTAAAGAATCTACAACTGTTCTTCAATTTGGGAGAAAACGGCTAGTGAGTTCCACGATCCCATCAATGACTCGCGTTTTGAAGGGCGTTTTGAATAGCTCCTGGATGACATTGGTTGTACCCTTTCGGATAAATCCTTACACTGACGGACGTGCCTGGGCCCGTCGAGATGGCTACGAGAGACACATCGGGGTTCGAAGGGGTGAAGAATTAACCGATGAGGATGAGGATCTGTGATCCTCCCAAAATACATTGCACTTACTGTGAGTAGATGCATTGTTATGATTGGCGCTATTGCTGCGAGATGATATCCGCCGGGGCCATATGACTCTTCGGAGGCGGCGATGTTGTCCATTTTGGACCAAGTCCCTTTGGAAGTTGAATGATCAACGTCCGGTTTTCTCACTACCGCCCTGATTGGGCTTAGGTGTTTCTGAGAGAATTTGATTTACCTTGTCCATTGAGTTGAACCGATTCTAACCGTTCCCTTGTTTAGATACCAATATAATCTATTGAGATATATTTTAAGACTCCCGATGCCTCGAGTAATGGAAGCCATTGTCTAGTACCGAGGGATTGTTGACATGCTACGCGCCAATCAGAATCCGGCGCCTAATTGCCTAATTCGGTAAGACCACCAACATCCCCGCCATTGTCCTCCCGCCCCATCCCCAAAAACAGCATTATGGCGGGGCGCTAGCGAAATATGACTCGATTATAGTCCCGTAATCCTGTCGCGCTGTCAAATATGACTCATTCTGGTCTCCTATCTTCACTTTTGCGCCCTACCCTATCTGTCCATTCCGTTTACCGCAGTCAACAGAGCTCAGAGTATAAGATCCTCGGCCAAAAATGACTCAATTCACACCGCCTCCCCCGCTTTCCAGCACCCACACAATTGACTCGTTTTCTCCGTGTATGCATTTTTCCGGACATCAGACCTCGTCTGCAAAAGGCCGTTCATCTGTAAATTCTCCTGCGTGGACCAGCCACGTGACAGCCTCCACCCTGGCCACCCCGCCGGCTCCATTTATGCATTCCGTCCCGTTACCCATCAGTAGCTCGAATATTTCATATACCGGTATTTAACCTATACCATCGCTTCCCAATGGATCTAACCTGAGGGCATGTATAGGGTCACAATTACATCCTGTACTCGAATCTGACCGTACTGGCCGATTGTACTTTAATATCATGAACTCTCCGGACCATATACAATTCAAGCCTAATTATCCTAACAATCTTCGAGGCCTGGCGCATTCGCCCGCCGTCTCCCGGCTAACTATCGCGATTCCTACATTTCCAAGATGGACGATCGAGGTTGCCAACCCAGCTGGGGTCACGCTAGGGGACGTTCTGTGGGCCATCTATAATAAGTTTCAACAACCGGTGGATCAATCAGCATATGGCATGCTGTCTCCTGAGCAGCAACAAGTGGCGACCCAGACGTTCCACGCTCGCCTTGCCCATCAGGATGGGCACAGTCAAGGTTTGAGACGATTTGACTGCGTCGGCAAAAAATTGTATTTTGTTGGCTTGAGGAGCTCCTCGGATGGCTCGCCGATCTGGAATCTCATGCTTACCTCAACATTCGCATAAACATTATCCTTCTGGAAGGTCAAGTATGATACAACCACCACTCCATGTTTACCTTCAACTCAAAGATCTGTATTATCAACCCGGCGTTACACCCCCTAATCACTTCCAATCCCCGATGTATTACCCGGTCTCGCTTTATTCTCACATCTGGACAGCGCTTGTCAAAGTAAAACACTAAATGTACTTGTACCTTTTGTGGGTCTAGATATTGGACGGTTCTCAGAGTCTCGGACAACACAGCCAACCTGTAAATAATTTGTTGAAATATAGATTGTTAGCGTTGACAAAATAGTTTACCCCGAGAACAGATCACTTGACGAGGAATAACATTTGGCTGATAGGCATTCGAAGGGAAGAGCTGAAACGCCTTCTGGGATCACTCGCGGCCGTACAGAAGCGATACCACCGCTCGCGGAGATTGTATCACTACCGCTCTAAGTACCCTCGGTGGTTTGCAACCCCGCCGAAATCCATTCCGGCGGTCAATTCTAGAATTGAGCGGGTAGACGGAACTTGAAAGCGTGGACCACCCGTAGAATGTTCGAGATGCCCGTTCCAGGCCGGCGGATGGTGCTGGTATTTTGAGGTTTGGTTATATCACCGGCGTCATCGGCTCCAAATACATGCGTTGCGATTGGTCCCGGACAAAGTCGGGTGGTCTCGTGACCTGAATCAAAGGTCAAAAAGTTTTCGGAAATGTGGGTTTGCTCAACACATCGTCATCTCCTCTGCTCTTCCCCCGTCGCCTTTACGCCTTTGTATAATCTCTTTTATTTTCTCCCCCTAAAAACATAGAACATGTCTTTCGCTCCCGGTTTGTTTTTACTACTCTAGTTCGGTAGAACGACACTTACGTTAGTCCCGCACAGGTGACGCTACTAAGGGTGCATCCCTCTTCAAGACCCGCTGCGCGCAGTGCCACACCCTTAAAGCAGGAGAAGCGCACAAGGTTGGCCCCAACTTGCATGGGTATGTTATCTCTACGGTTTATTCGGGTCACTTTTAAACCTAACACTGTATAGTCTCTTTGGACGCAAGACCGGCCAAGCTGAGGCTATTCGTACACCGCTGCGAACGTCAGCAAGGGAGTGGTATGGGAAGAACAAACACTTTTCGAGTACCTCGAGAACCCCAAAAAGGTATGGCGGCGCTACTCTATGGCGAACGACTAGCTAATAATTTTATAGTATATCCCTGGAACAAAGATGGCCTTTGCTGGCTTGAAGAAGGAGAAGGACCGGTGCGACCTCATTACCCACCTCAAGGAGGCGGTATGTGTCCATCGCTTGATAGGGTTATTCCTTCACTCATTGTTTATAGACTGCATGAGCCACACGTATCTAGCGGCGGATGATCATACCCTACTACCTAATCGAGCACCCGCTGTTACATTTGGATGGCTTATTTCTTTCTGGCATTATTTCCTGCGTTTGGTATTGGTCTATTATAGATTATTACACCCAGCGATATCATCTGCATACTCTACCACCCCGCTCATCACTATAGATATCATTATCATCCTCTTTCGGAATGCAAAAACAGTTAAAATTTTGTGCGGTCGGGGTGGCTGACTCGAACGGCCCGATTTGGGATTGTCAGCCGCTTTGCATCTATAAGACTGAAGGCACATTTGAAATGCCGACTAACCCTTTTCCTCTTGATCTCCATTATGACCTCCGCCCTCTTTGCGTTCAGCAGTCCCATTCTCCCTAGTCGCCATGAGTATAATGCGCGAACTCTCAACCTGCCGTTCGATCCATGGCCACGCCCGTCTCTTGGAAGGCGAGATCAAGAGACTCGAGGATCTATGTGAAGAAAGCAAACAACGGCGCGATGAGAAGCAGGCCGATGTCGCTGTACTCGATCGGAAATTGACATCGCTGCGAGCTCAAGAACACCACGAAGCCGAGGTCACTCGTAAGCTTTCCAAGGCCTATGCACGGGCTCGCGGAGTGGATACAACCCGGCCAGGGGTCATGTCCCTCGTTCACGCTTACAGCTCAACCTTTGGCTCGCTCTGGGAACTCGCGCGGACTCTTGGGCCTCCTGATTCTCCACCCCGTCGTCGGGCGCCATCCCCAGATTCCCGTCGCCGTTCGATGAATTTCACGAGTGTTATATGGACTCTTATGTGCGCCCGTCGCTTCACTGCGAGGTGTTTCTGGCAGGAGTCCCTCAAGGATCCGCATCTATGAATAAACTACCAGCAACTAGCAAACAAGTCGCCTTTTCTGGCTCTATGGGATGCGGCCTCCCGCCATCGCGCAGCATTGCGACTATCCCAGAAAACTCGAGCCTATTACTGGAATGGCCGCTCGTCGCCCCCCCGGTTCCAAGGTTCAGGCGTCCCCGAGAGCTGCCCTAGGCGATGCAATCAACAATCAGAGGAAACGCAGCCTCACGGATACCGATCTTGCGAGTACTATCGAGGATTTCAACAAAAAGCTCCGCCTCAACGAGGGTGAAAACACACCACCGCCCACCCGTCGCAAAAAGAGGGCTTCGATATCTCAAAGATCGTATGCAAGGCGCTGGTAGTAGCCGCAGCCTTTGTCACTGTCTTGTCTCGAATTTGAATGATAATATTCTTGCTCGTGTTTGAATGCCTGTGAGAGGTTGACGTCTGTGAGAGCTGCTTTGACTTGGCTTAGCCATCGGACTTGGGCTAGGTATTTGACAGTGTTACCTCGGTTCCTTATATGGATCCTAGCATCCCTCACAAGCCTTGTTCGCGGCGGGATTTTACGGACCACCACACCTGACGACTAGATACTGATGCCGCGGTATGCCCTCGTACTGCTGGGGCAATGGGTGTCGTTTCAAGGCTCGGCGAACAGAGGCCTGGAACAACAGTGTTGCTCGGATCTTATCAGTGTGTTCCGCCTCCCCGCAAACAATACTAATGGTCGTGGTTTGAGAGGGCGTTTGAATTGTGCACAAAGGCTGTGAACTCATGGTGAGGCAGGCTGGGCTCAGATGGAAGATCGCTACGCTGAATAACTTGAGAACCGCGGCAGCTGGAGGTCGGTGGGTTTAGAACCGCAATTTTAAACGTTAAATATCTCATATCCTTAAAGCGTTAACACGAGCAGTTCTTGGGACCACGCGGTACTGGGGACCGGGGTACATTGTCAACGATGAGTCATGGAAGCAAGTGAACATGTATATGTATCACACGCTATTCCGACTCGGGACGAGCGTTATGAATTGGGAACAGTCGATCGTGCAGCCTCGCAGTTTGCTTCACCATTACAGTGTTAGTAGGATGAGGGAAACCTTAGTAATTTCAACATCTATGCACAGTATATGAGTATTCGTATACAGGGCTGAGCTGCGGTAAATATGAGGGTTCAGGCGGTGCTCGTGACGCCATCCTTAACAGCCTGCCAGGATTCTCTCGATTCGAGTTCCTTGAACCATCTGCGAGCTGAGAGTAAGACGCGATGCTGTTTGTAACAAAATGGGTACTCGCCGAGCAACATTGGGTTTCGTTTCAATCACGTTGCTTCCTGTAATAGGGAGCATACTGCCGTAGGGAAGATGGAATAGATCGGCCAGTGTTATTTCCTAAGTGATGTTATATATATGATCATGGAAAGACCGGGCGAAGCATACATCACCGGCAAGATACTTTTGTTTTCCGAGGATGATATCGTATGCGTCCAGCTTACTTGTTAAAGTTGCGATGAGGCGGTTATATACAGCTTCGTCAGGAACTCCTCCACGCATTCTGAATGAACATCAACATGGCCCGTGTTATATCAAACGGAGAACGACGCACGGCTTGAAGACCTTTTCGAAGGCAGCACCCGAGGCTGCAGGGTCAAAGTTGCTATACTCGATGGAGGCGGCTTGTTCAAAGAGAGCGTTTGCCTTGGGGTCAGTAGGGAGGAGAGGTGTCCCCTGATTGGGATATTTGGCGCAGATGTAACGGCAGATCGCGCGACTCTCGTAGAGAATGAACCCATCATCATCCTATCGTGGTCAAGTCAGGGCCAGTAGTACTATGTAGTGCACCAGGAAAAGGGACGAACAATATAGGGGATTTGGCCAAATGGCTGAATCTTGACGTAGTCGGGGTCTTTGTGCTGACCGGTCGTCATATCGACGGGGACCAAGATGAATGGGACTTTCTTCTCATACAAGACAGTGCCGACTCTGCGAGTGCAAGTCGAGCGTGGGGAGCCGTAGAGTTTGAGGACCATGGTGGGGGAAATTCTATGGAGCAAGTTATCTGGATCCTAAGCTGGGTCCACCACGCCGCTTTATACTCCCGCCCACAAGCATCGATCGAAACCATCGATCAGATAACAGTAGTCTAGGAGTTGGACTTGCTGAGCCGGCAGCTCGGCCATTGTGAAACCATCGTCTATGTTCAATTCCCAAGAGCGCTCGGGAGCGAGGATCATAAGATGCGTGCGAGGTAAATGGGATAATCCATGTGATGTCAGATTTGGACGCAGTGAGTGCTGGAGCCGCAGTACCGTAACCTATGGGTTTGCTGCATCATTCTCGTAAGAGCAATTTCAAACTAGATCGTCAGACCTATCTTTAGCTAGCGTTTAGAATCCGTAGTGTAAAGATTAGCCGATCCCCGGGTAATAAGCTGAACTAAAATCGACTCTATTCTTAGTCTGTCGATTTGTTTCTTTGATGAGGACACCCGGGGTCAGTTCGTCTTATAATTTCACGATTGTGTCCGATTGCGTGATGGAGGGTCGCATGCTGTCATCGCGGAAGATGGGGTCCAAGGTTTCATCTCATAAACCTGAAACGTTGGATCATTAACTGTACGGTTAAAAAGGAAGATCGACCAAGGCGGCGCCCTCATCACCGGGGCAATGGGTGACTCCGTCGGACACAAGTGGGCCCGCGATTTGCGCAAGATTTATGGACGGAAATACTGTTTTAGCCCGGCGCTTGCGTTTCCCTACAAATTACACAAATGATCATGATTCGAATGGCGTTTCGATTGTGCAAAATAGTCGTGAACTCATTGCGAGGCGGGTGAATCAGCGCTGAGAGTTTGAGTACCTGGAGCCCCGCAATACTAGAATCGCGATGTTAGATATCTGAAATTCTTCAAGGGTTGATGGGGATGGCTGGGACCGGGGCGCTTTGCTACCCAAGAGTCAAATGCGTCATACTATCCGGTTGTGGGTGTTATAAATGGGAGCTGCCGCATGCGGTTTGCATGTGCTATCACGATATTAGCGGGATATAGAAAAAAAAACTTGGCAATTTCAATGTCTATTCATACACAGGGTAAACATAGAGTTCAAGCGGTGCTCTTGACCTCATGGTGGACAGCCTGCCAGGAATCCCTCGACTGGAGTTCCTTGAACCACCTGCGCGCTCAGAGTAAGGTACGGTGCTGGTTACAATTAAATATGTACTCACCGAGCGACGTTGGGTTTCGTCTCAATCACCTTGGTTCCCGCCTCGGGGAGTAAACTGCCGTAGGGAAGGTGGAACAAGTCGGCCAGTGTTAGTTTCTGCAGAATCAGCGGTGTTATGAGTCGGATCGTGGGGAGACTAGGCGAGACATACATCACCAGCGAGATACTTTTGTTTTCCGAGGATGACATCGTATACCTCCAGCTTGGCGGTCAAAGTATCGATGAGGCGCTTGGCTATAGCTTCGTCGGGGTTCCTCCGCTCATCCTAATAAATGAACGTGAGTTCAGATCGCGTTACATGAACTGGAAACGGCGCACGGCTTGAAGTACTTCTCAAGACGAGGGTCGCGGCTGCGGGGTCGAAGTTGCTGTATTCGATGGAGGCAGCTTGTTCAAAGATAGCGTTTTCTTGGGGTCGGTAGGAATGAGAGAAGTTCCCTGGTTGGGATATTTGGCGCAGATGTAACGGCAGATGGCACGGCTCTCGTAGAGGACGAATCCATCATCGACCTAGCGTGAGCGAGTATTAGGATGAGTCCTGGCGTGTCAAGAGAATGGACGAACGATATAGGGAACTTGGCCGAATGGCTGAATCTTGACGTGGTCGGGGGCTTTTTGCTGGCCGGTCCTCAGGTCGATGGGGACCAAGACAAAAGGGACTTTCTTCTCATGGAGGACAGTGGCGACTCTGCGAGTGCAAGTCGAGTAAGGGAAACCGTGGAGTTCGAGGACCATTGTAAAAGGAAGTGTGTAAAGCGAGTTGCTGGATTTTGGGTTGGGAACACGTCCTCCTTATACTCCCAGTCCACAAGCACAGATCGGTGTTATCATCGATTAGATGGCAGCATAGAAGTTGTGCTAAGCGAGCAGGTGGGTCGGTTGTCCAGTGAATTCGGCCAAGAACACCTCGCGATGGGGTATCGTGCAGGATTTTTGCCTTGCTAATCCCGGGGGATCAATCATCTGTATCATGGAGATTTCAAAGGCTTAGACCCACCCCTGCCTCCGCTTATGAATTCGCTGTCTCCTGGTCCGCGAGTGTGACTAAACTTTGCTGAACGTTGGACACCTGGCAGACCACCTGATCTGCCCCTGGACTCGGGGCGACTGTTGTGAGTCGTGGCCTTGGTCATATTAAGGTATTGGTAGTGGGTGGGTCTTCTATTTGTGGTCCGTAGCATGGTGATATGAAATCTGACCTAAAGGCGATTTGACGATGATAAAAGAGTGACATGTTGCCCCAAACCATCAACCCGCAGATTCGACATTTATTCAAGTTGTCAGGAGGACTGATGAGTGGTATGATGAGGAATGGGATAGCGGCAGTTGAGTGACTTACATAGGGGTGGGACCGTTGGCGTGATTTTGTTGCGTCATCAACACGAGAACGAAATTTTGATTTGTTATTGAGCTCAGCATTGTGTGCAGCCCACCCCACTGGACACTCCGACACAGGACTTTGAGATTCACTTCAGTATTTGGCGCTTTGTCCATGAATTGGTTCGGACAGGGCCTTAGGACAGTGTCAGTCGCAGCTGTCAGGAAGCCATGCTACAAATTTTCCGCTTTCTCCCTTGAAGCTCGGCTGCGGGCATCCGGCAGACCGTTCTCTTCTTCTCAACCCACATTGGCGCGACCGTCTCAGTTCTTATCTCTCCGCGTTGGATCAACCAAAGACAGGAAACGATGCGGATATGAAACCCACCGCTGAGGCGGAGGAGGGCGAGAGCAACAACGCGCGACTCGACAGTTCGGACGACTCGTCGGCGTCTTCCAAGTCGGATTCAGCGCCACCTTCCTCCTCCTCCTCGTCTTCCCCACCAGATGGAGGCTCCGACGGTCAAAAGCCGCCAGCGTCACCACCACCAGCGGACACTCCGCCCTCGCACCCGGTTCCATTGCCAAACAATCCGTGCCCGAGATATACCCGCAGGTCCTGGCCTCCCTATCGCTCGTCGCCCACTCTTTCCCGGTTCTACAAGGCCGTTGTCGTTCGGAACCCAGAGGTCGTCGCCGCCATCAAGGAAATGATGAAGCGTGGCCAACCCTACCTCGGCGCATTTCTTCTCAAGGATGAGAACACGGACAGCGACGTCATTACGGACATCAATTCGGTACACCCCGTCGGCGTTTTCGCCCAAATAACCAGCGTTTTCACTGCGACAGGACGAGACGACGACAAGGAGGAAGGTCTTACGGCCGTCCTGTACCCGCACCGTCGAATCAAGATAACGGATTTGGTCAAGGCCGGCGGTTTGGCAAAGGTGCAGGAAGAGGACCCCCAAACGGTGACGCCCCCGCCGTCGCCTTTGCTTTCACCGTCCGACCAACAAACGACAGGTGATTATGGTCTTCAACTCATGTCTTCATTCGCTAATACTATTCAAGGTCCCGTGCAAACTTCCTTCCTACACAAGCACGAGATCTCTATCGTCAACGTCGAGAACCTATCACGCAACCCTACAATAAGGACGACCAGTACATCCGCGCGTTCATGTCCGAGATCGTCTCCGTTTTCAAGGACATCGCCCAGCTCAACCCTCTCTTCCGCGACCAAATCACCAACTTTTCTATCAACCAAGTCGCATCCAACGTCTTTGACGAACCGGACAAGCTCGCCGACTTTGCTGCGGCCGTTTCGACTGGGGAGGTGGGGAGCTACAAGACGTCCTCGAGAGTCTCGTCGTCGACGATCGTCTGCGCAAGGCCCTATTGGTCCTCAAGAAGGAGCTCATCAACGCCCAGCTGCAAAGCAAGCTATCCCGGGACGTCGACAGCAAAATCGCCAAGCGCCAGCGCGAGTACTACTTGATGGAACAGCTCAAGGGTATCAAAAGGAGTTGGGGATGGAATCGGACGGCAAGGACAAGCTGATTGAAAAGTTCAAAGAGAGGGCCGCGACGTTGAAGATGCCCGAGCCCGTCCGGAAGGTGTTTGACGAGGAAATCAGCAAGCTCGCCGGCTTGGAACCCGCCGCCTCGGAAGCCAACGTCACCAGGAACTATCTCGAATGGCTCACTCAGGTTCGTTGGCGTGTTTTACATTGTTCGTCTTACTCAGTTTGACCTCAGATTCCGTGGGGGCAACATACACCCGAGAATTATTCCATCGCGCACGCTCAGACCGTTCTGGACGAAGACACTACGGCCTCAAGGATGTCAAGGACCGCATCCTCGAGTTCCTCGCCGTCGGTAAACTCCGCGGGACGGTAGAAGGAAAAATCATCTGCCTCGTCGGCCCACCGGGTGTTGGCAAGACTTCGATTGGAAAATCGATATCACGCGCGCTCAATCGCCAGTTTTTCCGGTTTTCAGTGGGAGGCTTGACGGATGTGGCAGAGATTAAGGGCCACAGACGCACATACGTTGGGTGTGTATTTCCGACTTGTTACTCCTTTGTGCATGACGCGAACTCTATCCAGCGCGTTGCCCGGGAAGATCATTCAGGCGCTCAAGAGAGTCGGCACCGAGAATCCTCTCGTGCTTATCGACGAAGTGGACAAAATCGGCCGGGGCCACAACGGCGACCCCGCTAGTGCGCTGCTGGAGATGCTCGATCCCGAGCAGAACAACAGTTTCTTGGATCATTAGTATGTCGTCCGCCTTTTCCATTTTTTCTATCGCTGACTTTTGTCAAGTATGGACGTCCCCGTGGATTTATCGCGCGTGCTCTTTGTTTGCACTGGTAAGTTATCGAGGTCGTTTCTTTGAGCACAGGTACTAACCGTCTCGGCCCAGCCAACAACCTCGACACGATCCCGGCACCGCTCCTGGATCGTATGGAGGTCCTTGAAGTCAGCGGCTACGTCTCCGAGGAGAAGGCCGTGATCGCCGACAAGTACCTGGGTCCCAGGCGAAGGAGGCGTCGGGTTTGAAGGAGGCGGACGTCGTGCTGGAGCCGTCCGCAATTGATGTCCTCATCAAGTATTACTGTCGGGAGAGTGGGGTTCGGAACCTGAAGAAGCACATTGACAAGGTGGGTAAAGGGTTTATTCATTAATATTTGGTGTGTAATGTTTTGTATTAGATCTACAGAAAGGCGGCCCTCAAGCTCGTCCAAGAGCTTGGAGAAGAGGCCTTCCCGAGCCCGCGCCGGTCTCGACATCAGCTGCGGACACCAAGACCGTCGAATCCCAAGAGCCCTCAAGCAATGAAGCCCCCGCGTCTACATCAACCCCAGCCGACCCCGATGCCCCATCGCCCACAGCTCTGGCCGAAAAGTCGACGGAGCAAACCCTCGTTACCACTCAGAAACGGAATCCGATGCCGATTCCTGATTCCGTTCACGTCCGCATTACCCCGGATACCCTCAAGGACTATGTTGGCCCACCGTTTACCAGAAGGATCGCATGTACGTTTCCCCTCCTCCACCCGGTGTTAGCACCGGTCTTGGATATCTTGGAAATGGCTCGGGGGCGGTCATGCCCGTCGAAGCCATGGTATGTTGCTCGCCTTATACTCGTGTCTGTATTAATCTCCGTTTCCTCAGAGCATGCCAGGCAAGGGAGGTCTCCAACTAACGGGCAAACTCGGCGAGGTTATCCGAGAGAGCGCGCAAATTGGCCTCAGCTGGGTCAAAAGCCACGCGTTCGAGTTGGGCATCACCTCCTCAAGCGGCGAGCAGTTCCTCAACGACCGCGACATCCATGTCCACATGCCTGAAGGGAGTATTGGGAAGGAAGGCCCCAGCGCCGGAACGGCGATTCTCTCCGCCTTCGTCTCGCTGTTCACCAAGACCAAGATTAACCCTGATATCGGTATGCTCCTTAATTTCTCTCTCGGTGACGGTTTTTGATGTCGCGTTTTCAGCTATGACCGGAGAGATATCGCTCGTCGGACAGGTGCTTCCTGTAGGTGGTCTGAAGGAGAAAATATTGGCAGCCCATCGTGCCGGCATCAAGACGATCATCGCGCCGCCGCCAACCGCGCCGACATCGAGGAGAACGTGCCGGAGAGCGTGAAGACGGGTATTCGGTTCGTCTACGTCGAACATGTTCGGGAAGTGTTACAGGAGGTGTTCCGCGGGGAGTCAATTGCAGAACGGTGGAAAGACACACTTTGATATAGCCTACGTACTTATAAATGGCGGATACGCATAAACACACACCTAGAGTTGTATTTTAGCTATAACCCTACTCATTCCTTGCAAGTTTATTCACATTGAACAAGGTCATTATTCCCGCGCGACATTCTCCCTTACTCCTTCGTGACTTTTGACCCCCTCGACGTCTTTACCGCACATGGCTCCTCGCAAGATATTCACCATCGACGACTGGCATTGCACATGGTCAGAAAGCCATCGACCCGATACAATGGAATTATGTAAGTATTTGAAGTGAGTGATCTGACTTCACGGTTGGATATGGCCATCTAATGATTTCAAGAGCAAGATGACCGATGCCCCGCTTGATGAATCCCTGCGACCCGTGGACCTTCAAGTTAGGAATTCCACGATCTTTTGTTGTGTTCGAGATTGCCTCAGTACGAGCCTGAGAGTATTGCACATCTCAATGACGCGTTATAATTATCCGTCGTCATCACTCCGAGCCTCCTCCATACTGGCCTCGCGTCCTCCAAGTACCTTCGCTCGCGGTGGGATTTCAGGCGGGCGGTGGACTTGCAAGGAGGACACCGGAGTTTATGGGCGAGACTGGGGAGACAATGTTACTGGTGGCACCAAGTAGTCTCCAGGCCTATCTAAGTTGTCATTCTTACTCTCTCTCCCGATGCTCTTCCCTGGTGCGCATCACTTCGAACTCAACAGAGGCAAATTCAACAATATCCGGGAGACTTCAACCAACGGATCAACTTCCGTGGTTGTTGGGACTACTTAGTAGCCGACGTGGACATTGGGGGTCCAATGATTTATCAGGCGGCGGGAGGGGTTGGCTTAGGACGGGTAATGGGGAGGGTTATCAATTGTTAAGGAGGAACGCATAGTGAGTCTATCGTCGATCGTTGGCGTTACAGTGTCCCAACATTTCGCTCTGGATCGATGGCCTCGTAGGTTTGATCCGCCTCCAATCCAAAGTCCACCTACGTTCATTGGAAGAGATCTCAACTCTTGCCTCCCGTTTTCGTTCCAACACCCTCCATCCCAGACCCACCAACCTCACTGGCCCGGCGACTATTGCCCAACCCATTCTGGATTCGGGGGGGGGGAGCATGAATCCGGGTGCCCACACACCAATCAGCCGTTGTCATTGTTGCTTAGACATGTTTGCCGAGTTGTATTCACACCCATTATAACGTAAGTCATCCTCTTCCAGGGCGCCCGTTTCCCCGCCACCTTCTGGGATATCTAACTGATATCACAAGGATGTCGCTGGGGTGGGTAGGGAGCTCGTCGCCGCGGCTGGCGCCAATCATCTTCTCGCCTGCCTCGAATTGGAAGGTTTCATCATCCCTCAACCCCTCCGAGCCAGGTATCAAACGCGAAATTGCATATCGCCTTCTACCCCCGTTGCGCAATCTACGGGGGGATTCTTTTTAGTTGCCTCGCCAAAAACCGTAGGGTTTCCCCGCCGCCTCGTTTTCCCTCACATCTGCGCCACATCTCCAAACCCGCGCCATTGCTGTGTAGTCTAGAGCCAGGTCGAAGTGCAACACCGCTGCAAAGTGGAGGAGCTTGGAGGATATACTCTTGGACCCGGCCACATTTCTGATCGAACGATGCGAGCCTCTGATCCCCAGCACCAACCTCCATCCTTTTGAGCAGCCGGGCCTAGGGGTTAGGCCGTTACGCCGAGAGTAGGTCTCCGTGGCTCAAATTTCAAACTCCAAGCTTCGTGGATCGTCGATATGCCCACAAGGCTCTCAAGCAACGTGAATATTCTTCCCTCCCCTTTTCGAATCGCCGGTATTTTAACCCACCAATGGGCGGGAATGGAAGTCGGTACTCGGCCGCTATAACAGCTTGTGGTGTAATTGCTAGGCTAGGCATCGGGTTATCTCATTGCGACAGATACGGTCGTGGGAACCCTTGCGGTTTTCCGTGGTTCTGCCGCCTACCTTTTCAGCCACATCCTAGACCAAAACCAGACCACCATGAGATATCTCCCACTCAGCCATGTCCCACCTCCCACTCCATTCCCTTGATCCCCAGCAGATTGCCCAGACATGGGTAGCGTCATTTTCATCCACTCTCAAGACCCCATCCCCCGCCTCCGACGTCCGCCAGGTACAGGTTGGCCGCCTCAAAGCGCTTACATCGCACCTCCATCCCGCTGGCTTCCTCCGCGACCTTCTGGTCTTCACATGGGACGGCACTCGTACTCTTCAAGGTCACGCCAAAGTCTCTGCGTACCTTGCGCCAGTTATTTCGCGAACGAATATCTACAACGTGCGCCTCAAGGAAAAGGAGGCTGGACGCCAGAGTATAGGCCTATCGGGCCGGATGTAGAAGTGTACATTTGGGTTCAGATTCGAGACGGACGTCCTCTGGGGAACAGGTTATGCCCTCCTTGTGCGCGACCTTCCACATATCGAAGACTTGGGAGGCGAGAAGAGTGGGTCGTCGCACAAAGCGGATTGGAAGGCCCTTTCGTTCTCATGATGGCCCAAGACATCAAAGGTCACGAAGAGATTGGTTTCGAATTGGGGGTGTATGAGGGACATACAAAGGCTTGGATTTCCGTTTGGGAGGAACGGATGAGAGCGATCGAGGAGAACCCGCTTGTAGTAATCGGTAATGGTGCTTCATCCGTTTGCTCATTCATTCTGTTGACGATCATGTCACGTAGTGGGTGCAGGCCAAACTGGCCTCAACATCGCCACTCGGTTGAAACAAATACGCATACCAGCGCTTGTGCTCGAAGCAAATCCAAATATCGGAGACAATTGGATGAAGCGGTACCCTTCACTGAGTTTGCATACCCCCCGCGCGCAACATACTCGTAAGCCATTCCCATCTCCATAGCCAATCCATCGAGTTATAACCGGCCGATCACAGTCCTCTACCAACCCTACCCAACCCATTGGCCAGTTTTCACCCCCCGCGACAAACTTGCATCATGGTTGGCATCCTACGCCACTGCGCAAGACCTGTGCGTCTGGACCTCATCGCATCCTTTAGCATCCCCACAACCTCGTTACAACAAAATCACCCAGACATGGGATCTACGAGTTTCCAAGAATGGCGAAGTACGGACGCTACACCCTAAGCATATCATTTTGGCGGCAGGGGCACTGGGTACACCCAAGGTCCCCGAGGCAGGCGGGAAAGACATTTTTCAGGGAAGCATATCCACGCCAGCGGATACCACGGTCCAGAAGCATACAGGGAAAACGCGTCGTAGTCGTGGGTGCCGGGAACACCGCTGCGGACATTTGTCAGGATCTCGCCGCACAGGCTTCCAAGACGGGCCGTGGGGCCGTGACGATGGTACAGCGCTCGTCCACTGCGTCATCCCCGTGGAGAAGATGAAAATGATGCTGGACGCGGGGTGGCCTGAGGGGATGGACACCAATGTGGCAGATATCCGGAGCGCTGCTATTCCGCTCCCGCTTATGAGGATATTTACTAGAAGAGGGCGGGAAATGGCAATGGTGCAGGAACGGCTGGAAGCTGCTAATGGTGGGAAGTGTGTTGGCGAGGATACAGAAGAGAAATCTATGAACCGGAGAGAGTGGGAGATGTTACGGGGTCTGGAGAGGGCTGGGCTGAAATTGAACAGCGGGAGGGATGGGTCGGGGTGTTTTCCGTTGGTGTTTGAACGTTTTGGTGGTACGTCCGTTCGTGGATGCTCGTTTTAGTAGACGATTGACACGTATTCCAGGATATTGTGCGTGCCAAGCCACCGAGCTATATCCACAACTCCGTGCTAATTATCGCAGGGCTCGATGTTGGCTGCGCACAGCTAATCATCTCGGGGAAAATCAAAATCAAGCAAGGCGTCGAGATCTCCGCTTTCAAACCAAAATCCGTGCTCTTCACAGATGGAAGCGAGCTGCTGGCAGACGCCGTTATATTCTCGTGCGCCGTGTATATTCTTTGGTTCCTACTACCTACTAACAACTCCTGCAGGACGGGATACCACAATATCCGTGAGGACATGAAGTCCCTCTTTGGCGAAGCCACCATCAACCAAACCGGTCCCGTCTGGGGGCTAGACGAGGAAGGCGAACTCCGGGGCTGCTATAAGCCATCCGGCCACCCTGGGGTACGCGAAAAGCTTTATCCATTCCGACCGACACTGATTCCCTGTTAGTTGTGGTACGGGGCTGGTGACTTTTACAACTCGAGGTTCTTGTCCAAGCAGTTGGTGAGTCTGGCCGCCCGTCGATGCATGCGCCGCTAATAGTTCCTCAAGGCGTTGAGTATTAAAGGGATAGAGCTGGGCTTGAGATCGAATACAAGTGAGGGGGGACAGCCTGTGGTTGCGGTTGACGGTGGGGCTGAGCGTATGGCCCGTTCGCATATGTAATCAGTGGGCGCGAGTATCATGCGCCAGGTGCCTCACCTGAAAATATTTCATTGCAGATTGGAGGCCTGAACGTTTGAACCCGAGGCATGTGGGAACCTTCGCTCATGTAACCCCTGCAACACCATCAGTAAAATGTGGGAGATCTGGTTTGGCCTGGTAGTTCCTCGATTTGTCTACGTCGAAGACTCGAACATGTTTGGGAGGTATTACAGGAGGTGTTTCGTAGGGATTCGATTACAGAACGGTGGAAAGACACGCTATAGCTTACCATTTATCAATACACACATACGCACTTAGAGTTGTATTTTAGCCATAACCCTACTTATTTTTTACAAGCTCGTGGATTTCAGTCTTTTTTTTAATCAGGTGACATTTTTATACCGCTCCCGATAGGGAGTGAGCGGTGTCTATGTATGACTACACAGAGAGAGGATGAGTGATGAAACTAACTAGAAAGCCGTGATGTAACTACTGCATAACCTACATAAAGCCTAATAATGGTGTGTGTACATCAGGAAACCAGGCAAAACAACATAGACCCCCAGTTAGTTATGTTGCCATATGTAGACATATGTAGACATGTCACATGTACACATATACCCCATATACCCCCATATACCCCATATACCCACATAGACACATCAGGGAAAACCTCACCCTTGATTTATGTGTAATTGGTCATAATTATCCAATAATTGTGACTTTTTAGATTATGGGCTTTTATTTTAGTCCCCAGATAATTATAGCCAAGTTATCACTAATTTCCGATAATTCTAGCACCAATTACAAGGGGGTCCCGGGATTGCAAGCCGTGACCCGAGGTAGGGGGGGGGGGGTCACCTATGGGGCCTTAAAAAAATTTTGTTTTGACTTTTTGTTGGCAACTTCCGGGGGTTCCTGGCAGTAATTTTGTAATTTGTAGCTACATTAGTACTGTATTCTCCCTAAACAATGATTATTTGACCACATTCCTCATTGCAAGGCCCGAAATTGGTATTTTTAGAACCCCTTTGCAACATCTATGAGTCTCATAGATGAGTGTTGACTACGAGAATTCAACGGCCAATTGATTTAACTATCATATTATCATAAAAAATATGTACATGCATCAACAATAAGAGGTTTTGGAAAAACAAAAGACTGTATGTTTTTGAGACTTACCAAATTTGGCCGAAAACATACCGGATTTGGAAGGAGGGGGGGGGGGGTAGGCTCTCGAGCCTTAAAAATTTTTACCGACCCCGTTGTGTTATTAACATTTTGGGACCCCCTTGACCAATTATCAATTATCACTAATTTCCCTCCAATATTGAGATTTGTAGTTCAGACATGCGTTTTTGAAATCAATTCCATCAATCAATTCTGTAATACAATTAGGGCATGTCACGAGTTAACCCGCAAGTAACCTGGATCCGCAGTCACAAGTACTTGCATGTGAAAAACTGATACCTGGATCTGCACAAGTTTTATACTTGTGAGATCTGGATCCACAGGTCATTTACTTGTGAGTATCCAAGTACTTATGAGTTCCTAAATACTTGCAGGTACTTGCAAGTTACTCACAGGTTACTTATTGGCTTTTGGAAACCCACATACCCTTGAAAAACCCGCCCCTAACAAGTTATCACATAAATAACCATCAGTTCCGCACCAAATCGGGACTTTGAGGGGTCTATCGGACACTCCTAAAGGCCCTTATGAATGTCCAAAAGACCCGACAGGGCTACCTATCCCCGTTCTTAAGTTATAGGGTGCATGCTCCAGGGGGGAGGAGGAGAAGGTCATGTCATGGAGTCAATTCTGCACCGGAATATATGATTGTGGGACGCATTTAACACTATTTCATGAGCTGAATCCGATGCGCATAGCGCGAGAGGCATCGGTGTCTCCGATCCTGAGATACAAAGTGATAGTCTGCCAGATTGCGCGTACCTGGGGATTGAGGACACTGATGCCTCTCGCGCTATGCGCATCGGACTCAGCTCATGAAATAGTATCAAATGCGTCCCACAATCATATATTCCGATGCAGAATTGACTCCATGACATGACCTTCTCCTCCTCCCCCCTGGAGCGCACACCCTATAACTTAAGAACGGGAATAGGTAGCCCTCTCAGGTCTTTTGGACATTCATAAGGGCCTTTAGGAGTGTTCGATAGACCCCTCAAAGTCCTGATTTGGTGCGGAATAAGGTCACCCACAAGGGTATAACCAAAAACCCGCACCAACTCACCAATTTTAAACCTAATAATATGATAACAACAATCATAGGTATACTTGTTGATGCCCACTTGGCAGGCACCATGCCCACTTGGCAGGCACCATGCCCACTTGGCAGGCACCATGCCCACTTGGCAAGTCACAATGCCCACTTGGCAAGTCACAATGCCCACTTGGCAAGTCACAATGCCCACTTGGCATTGCCATAAATGGTAATTAGGGTTGGGTTCTTTTAGCAGTTATATACATTTGTATATTATGACTCTTGCACTTTCAAGTGTGCTGTGAAGTGGCTAGCTAGTTTGGGTTAGTGTCTTAGCTGTCTGGGTGGGGACTATCATTGCCTTGGTTCCCTTGCAGGTTAGAGTTTGGGTTAATATATTCAGAAAGATCATCAACTATTACCTTTAGGTTTGGATTAGCTAGTTTGGGTTAGTGTTTCGGCTGCCTCGGTGGGGAACATCATTGTCTCAGTTCCCTTTCAGATTAGAGTTTGGGTTAATAAATGCAGAAAGATCATCAACCATTACCTTGGTTTCCCATAGCCCTCTAAACCAGGTAAGTTAGGTTTGGATTAGCTAGTTTGGGTTAGTGCCTCGGCTGCCTCGGTGGGGAACATTATTATCTCAGTTTCCTTGCAGGTTAGAGTTTGGGTTAATATGTGCAGAAAGCTCATCATAAATACACAAAAGCAAATATTTGACTCAAGAAACAAGAAAATATTGCCTTTTAGCTTCCATTGGTTACTAAAATCCTTTATACAACACCTAAGATAATGCTTCACATGCACACACGCAGATGTTAGCCAAGGGGGGCCCAGGATGCCGAGCTAAGGCATGTCACGAGTGCACCTGTGAGTAACCTGGATCCGTACGAGTATGGATCCATGGGAGACCTGGACCCGCGAGTAAAATACTCGCGAGTACACAAGTACTCCTGAGTTTGAGGTTCAGTCCATCAATCCGCTGATGCCTCTTGCATTTGTTTGCATGTATCACCCATGAGGAAACCGCAGCCTGCACACCCTGTTTAGCCTCGCAACATTGTTGCGCATGTCAATGGACATGGCGAACACAGTTGCAAGGGTGGAGGGGGTACGTGAGCTGGGCGCCGACTGCCTGAGCCATGAAAAGAGGGGGTAAACTGGCACCTATCTTGTCCAGCCCTGGAGCCCCCATTCTCTCTCGTTTGCGGGAGGGTGGGTTAGTGGTGGTGGTGACGACGAGGTTGTGCCACCTGCCACGTATGTAATAGGCACAAGGTGGTGGCGAGAACACAGTGAGGACAGATGAAAAACAGTAAGAATGTGGGGCGGCGATAGTGGGGGGATAGATCAATGTGAGCGAGCAGGGTGGGGAGAGGGATGGGGATGGTGCGATGAGAAGTGGAGAGCCGGACAGGCGATGCTGATGGAATGAGATGGGACAAGAATAGCTGCCCCCCCCTTGTTCATAGGAGGAGAGATGTGAGGTGGCAGAATGAGCTGTAGCCTGTGGGGTGTTGCGAGAACTCACCTAGACCTCCTATTGTACAATACCCAGACATCCCCTCTGTATTTTTACATAGTGAAGTGATGGTGGCGGAGCGGGAATGTGATGAGTGAGAGAGGATGTGGGGGTGGCGGAACAGGCAGGTGGTGGAACAGGCAGGTGACGGTGGTGAGATCAAATGAAAAACAGTGATGCGATCGGGGAGGCGGCCCTCTCATTTGGAGGAGGGGATAGCGGTGGTGTTGAGGGCGTGGCATGCGTTATTGTTATCAGAAAAATGCTGACTCACCTACCATGGAAAAAGCCTGAGCTGTCTCTCTTGTCCGTGAGGGTACAAGCAAGCATTGGTTGGTGTTGGGGCAGTGACAATTGATGTTCTTGTCTAAGAGAACGTGGGGCAACAGTCGGGACGGATTGCGAGGTGGGGAGGGGGATGGTGGTGGCATGATCAGGGGTGGAGAACAGGACGCTGATGGGTGTGAGATATTGTGTTGTTAATGTATCGATAATTGATATGTTTTCCACAAGTACATAGGCTCATCCTGCATAGATCAGATACTAGTAGGGCAATAATAAGAACAATTAAATATAGCAAATACAAGTATATCTAGCTATATTTATATACTCATAAGTATAAAGTGATAACTAATAACAGCAAAGGCAAGGCATAGGTAGTGCAAGAGAATAATAGCCCAATGGAAAGGTGGATAACTGAATACATAGGAGGGCAAATTTGTCATTCATGACCATTTAGTACATTCTAGAAGATAATATAGGTCATTGATGTATAATAATATTAGTACAAGGCCACAAAATAATTCATAATGCTTACCTATAACCAATTACTCCTTCTGTTCATTATACCACAGGAAAAGTGCACTCAAGTTAGATTTATGACCTACCTCTGGCCTGGCATTTATCCAATCAAGATATTCTGCCATGGTGCCCCATCTGGTATTAAAATGTTTGGATGCTGCTATACAAAGATGTTTCTGGTGGAAAATTGCAAATCCAATAGGTGCCAAAACATCAGCATACTCGCAGGGTTTTCCTTGTTGAAATTGGCTGTGAAGCCAATCTGAGCATTGTGGAATGTGGCATGTATAGCAAATCTTGTGGTGATATTCCCGATAGACAATACTTTTCCGATAGCCCATGTAGTCATCATGAGTTAATCGGGATTTAACCAAGGTGGGGCACTTTAGAATCGAGTGGGCATTCCTTGTTTGTCCATAGATGTTGCAGTAGGCACATAAACCTTTCCAAGCTGATAGGGCTTTTTTGAAGTTTCTGACATAACCATCCTCTTGCAATGCATGATCAATGCGCCTCTGCTTGCTTTCCCTAGCTTGTGTTGCAAATGGGTTATCACTGGATGTTGACTTTCGTTTTAGTGCTGTGCTTGCAGAACCGATTTGAAAGCCATAATGACTATTGGCTTGCGTTCTGAATGGAGCTGCACTAGCAGTACTTGCTGAGTTTTGATTAGCTGCTAGTAGGTTTGGTAGAGTTTTTGTTTTAACCAGAGGTCTTGCAATTGTAGGAATGTTGTTGATAGTGGGGTTGTCTTTTGTGGGTTCTTGTCTGAGGCCAGCTTGAGACCATACTGTAGCATCACTGGTTGAGTTTTGATATGCAGCTGGGAGTTTTGATATTGTTTTTGTTATAGCCACTGGCATACCAATAGTGGCAATAATATGCTTGTTCTCCATGGGATATTGCCTGAGGCTGGAATGACAGCACCGAGAACATTTTTCAGTTCCCATGAGGCCAGATTCACATTTGAACCCATTTCCATCCATGAATGCGGTAATGTGATGCCGCACACATCCATTTTTGTCTGATAGCATGTTTTGAAGTGCTTGGCGGCCTTTGAGATCCAAGGAATCCTCTGCAGCGACCTGGGAGCTGATCTTGTTGTTGGGTTTATTTGACATCCATTGTGGTTGCGATGATTCATCCCCATCTATGTCATTTTGATTGTATGTCTGCTTTGATTGTTGGACTTGCATAATGTAGCATTCAGCAACATTACCATCTCGTCCAGCTCGGCCTGCCTCTTGGGCCCAGCTGACCAAGTCATAGGGAGATCCAGCATGAATAACTAGCCGCACTGAAGGATAATCGTTTCCTGCACCAAAGGCAGAGGTGCAAACCATAGTGGGGTCCTTTCCCATCCTCCAATTGGTCCACATCGCTTGTCGCTGTTCATCATCCACCATTTGATCCCCATTATAGAATTCACATTTTAGCATCTTGGCCAGATGATAGCCATCAAGCAAAAATGGAACAAACACCAGTGCTCGGTCCTCGGGTGAAAATAGCATGGTCTTGTCCTGGATCAATTCCGCCACCTTTTCAAACATCTCCTTTTTACTTTTGCTCTCAGCATCCACAATATATTTGAGCTCGCGCCTGTCACTGCTTGCACGGATAACCTTGGTATTCTCACCAAGACCAAATGTCTTCTTGACTGTGTCTTCGGCCTGTGGTGGTATGGTACCTGACATGATCACCATCTGCATTTCCAGAGATCGAAGCTCATATAACCGATTGAGCACTGGGCGAAAATTGTTGCTTGTGAATGAGAAATGGCCTTCATCAAACACCAGCCGAGCAACCCTTCTTCTTTTATCAACCTCTGCCAGACACTGCCTCCAATGATCCAAACGAGCCATGTCTGCAGAAACCAGGATGATGTTGTGTTGCCCTGATAGGTATTCGGTGGATGGTCCATCAAAATGCTCGTAGCCCATATTCATTTCTTCTAGTTTCCTTTTGTAATCCGCAAGCAAAGACCGAAGAGGCAATACGATAATTGTGATCATATCACGTTCCATGAGGGCAGGAATTAGTGCCAGCATTGTTTTTCCTGATCCTGTTGGCAATATAGCCAACAGGTCATCTTGGTGGTCCAGTGCGACTTGTACCCCTGCTTGCTGTTCTGGACAAGTCCATATGGCCATATCATTTTTGACAAGCTGCCGTAATGCTGTCAAGCTATCTATTGATCCCAGTACAATGTGATTAATATCAAATACATTTCATTTTCATCGCACTGCTTACCAGGTACTGAATAGTTCTTTTTTTCTGAATGTTCCGTGACATCAGGGCTGCTACTTGGTTCCACTAGTGTTCCATCTTCAAAACCACTTTTAGCTGCCAATGATTACTATGAGGCATTTGTTTGGATACACACCTCTGCTATCAAGATCAAGTGCATCCACATATTCCAAATCATCATTTCCTTCTGAGCCTATTAAAACTTTATCAATTTCAACCAATTCATAAACATGGCTCCTACCTTCATGTGATTGAGTATATGTGCTTTTCTTGCCTCTTTTTCTCTCCCCCTTCATACCCTTGTATAGGAATAACTCTTGTGAACCTGAATATGTATACTTTTATTAAAACCCCATCTAAAGAAGAAGAAAAAAAAAAAAAACAGTAGGGTTCAACAACTTACCTTGTATACACTCTTTTATCATCTTTATCATGGTTGGCTGCAATAAAGCCACTGTCTGAGATACAATTTCTTGTACTGATTGTTCAGATAACAATGTTGGCCCTCCTATTTCTTGTGTCTTTTTGTTGCATTTTAAAGTAAAATGTCCCATATCAGCAAGTGTTTTAAAATTAGTGGCCACAGCTTGCTTGTAGGGCAACAACACGCCACCAGGCACAATTCCACATATCATGTGCCATTCAGTGCTTGCTTCGAGAAATCGTGGAAGAAGATCCTCTGATGCACCAGCTAATGCCTCTGCTGTCAACCCATATATCCGATTTTCTGTTCTTCTTGAATGGCCTGCTTGAAGTGCATCAATGGTCTCATTATTATCATCTTCAATGAGATCAGCCATAGCATGACACAGTTTCCTGCGGTAGGCTGTGCTGATGTGTCTCCAGGCATTAACACCAACTCCATAGCCAAGAATAGGTGAGGTAAAGGCTTGCATTTTTCTTGTTATGTCCTCTGTTGTAAACAACTTGCCCTGGTTGACAAAAAGATGGGTTTGGTAGTGCCGATGCATATGTTCCTCCTGGGGAAAACAGATAAAGGCGGCCAGTTGTGCAAAAGGTCGTGCTAGGCTGAGGTCTTGGATAATGAGATCGGAGAGAAATCCATCCAAGGCATGTGGGATTAATTTGTCATGCCCAGTGATAGCACTGCTCTTGTGGTACTGGCACAGAATGGCTAGATGTCGCCCAAGCATACAAAGGCTCCGGGTAGGTTGGGTTGGAGTGTTGACATATTGCATACATGTCATCTCTGTCCCTCTTGTTGGTGATCCACTTCGCATTTGACACATAACCAATTCTAGTTCCTGCAGCTGTGCATAATGATATAACCATTGGCGCAAAGCCACTGGATTCCAAATTGGCAGTAAGGTTTCCTCATCTGTCCGTATCACGAATTTGGACCGCAGGTTTTCATTTCCCAACACAGCATTGATGAGCATGTCCTCATACGGGAAAGCAGTGGCATTGCGGGTGTCTCTGAGAAAGGAGTACCCCACACTCTTGTTGCGTAAATCATCTGTGAGGCTGCTGTACTCTGTGCGTAGTGGAAGACCACAGAGAACTTGTTTCTCCCATAACTCCATTGCTGCCAATTCCATCTCGCTGAATGTTTTTGAAAATCTGAAAACTTGAGCTCATGTCCTCGATATAGCAGGGTGTGATATGTAGGTGGGTCCTGCCACCAGATGCATGGTAAGCCCTGTGTTTCGAGTGCTGCGGATGTTGCCCGATGTTGCAAAGAGCGCAAACTGTTAAATGTAGAGTCGACCACTTTTTCAGTGTACCAGGGGATGAGAGGCTCAGAAAGAGCAATGTAGTTCGCTTCCTTGTTATCGCCAGCCAGCATCTTGATATGAAAGACAAAGAACAACCGCATGCAATATTGCAGCTGTGCTATAATTCTGGTTACGCAGATGGCTTCACCAAAACTCCCATCCTTCTTTAATGTGTGGAGAATCAAATAGCAGATGGTTGGATCTTGTATAGTGTCCTGGTCTCCATCACTCCAAGTGCGGGTCCACAGGTGTAGGAGGACTTGATGAATCCATAGCTGCATTGCGTCCATGTCCCGCTGCGATTCTGCAATGGATAGATTCTCTAGTACATCTTGTAATTCTTTGGGCAATACCAAATTGTAATTTGTTTTGGGTCGGAGCAATAGTGCCAATAGCTTGACCAGATTCAGGCCATAGTTTTGCAACGTGGTATCATTATTTTGGTGCTGTTGAAATGGTGTGTTACTGACACCCCTGGTAATAGCAACAGAAAGAAATTTTAGTTGACCTGTCTCCAATTATTAAACAAACAAATCTTTACGTTTTTGCAGAATCAGGTGTATTCAATTGTTGGAGCACCAGTTCAGGTAATTTTTTTATATAGCCACTTGCTCTGAAAAGGAAATCCAATGTAGCACCTTTTAATGTTGGCAATTCTTCACCCAAGGGGAGAGAGACCAAAGATTGAAGTTCAACTGGACTATGCCCTTGAACATGTTCATACCACCTAGTGGATCTCAGCCATGAGCTGGTACTCCGTGGGTCCAGTGGTAGAGAGATAAATGGTTTGTGTACTGCCTTGATATACTCTTGGCGTAGCTGATTAATTCCATCTGTATAAGATGGTTTTGGTGGTGAGCTGTCTTTGATTGGGTGGATCTCGATATAGGATTTATGTGTTCCTTTATCCAGTTGTTGTGCAGAAACAGTGGGCCATGCTGGTGGGAGCGGAATGCCCTGGTGGTTGGACCAATGGTGATTTTTAATGGAATCTTGGCTCCGGTACAATACACCACATTCCCTGCATTTGAGTGCATCTTCAAATACTGCAAGACCTTCAATTGCATGAATAGGCCCTTTGCCTAAAGCAGGTATAATTCCTTGGATATCAAGCTCATCACAGGCATTAGCCACCTTGGCCTTGTCAATGATAATTCTTGGATTTGAATGAGCATTGCCCTGCATGTGTCCATCCAAATGCTTGGACTCTAGAGCAATTTTGCAAGTGACACAAATCAAGCACCCCAGGATCACATTAGCAGCCAAGCCAATGCTATCAAGATCAGGATGGAATTTCAGCTATATATTGAAAGGAACTATTAGAAATGATATATATCCATGAAATATATAGTAATACCTGAGAGGTTCTTCCATTCCAACCACTTTCTCATTTTCATCGGGTATTGAAGGCTAAATGTGGATGAGATTTAATGGCATAATAATCACTTGTCATGTACTCTACACACCTGGCTTTCTATGGTTATTATATCTGCTTGATCTCCATCTGGTACCATCCCAGTCGGCAGCTAAAGAGACACAGTTCAGGTCAGACCATATATTATTTACCATATTTCTATGCACCTGTTTTCTGCTCCTATACATTGGTTTGTAACCATTCACCATGTTCATCCCGGGCATGTTGCAATATACCCGCAGTGGTTGCATAAGTGCGAGGACACCCTGCACTAGAACACTGGCAAGTAAATACACCATACTTTTTTTAATGGTTATCATCCCATTTATGAATTTCACTTGAACCTCTGATCTGCACCTTCTACGATGGCTATTCATCAGACTGGCATCAATTGTTTTTTTGCAATCTTTGCATTCAGGCCTGTAGTTGGTTGGGATTGAACACTTTAAAACCATATATGAAAACAGATCAAACAGACATTTATTTGAGACTTGAATAGAGTCTTGATTTTTTCTGGCAATCATAAAAACAAGGTTAGCACTGTATATTACAATCCCTCATAACTACCAGTGGTAGCTATGAGGCATAAGCAACTGGTACACCAGAATGGCTTACATGTGTGATGGTATGTGGCTGTGCTGCTGACAAATCAGCCGAGCCAGAGACTTTTAATCAAATACACATACTAAAAGTCAAGTAATAGTCAACTGGCAGTGTTGATCACTTTGGTAGATTAGCAGATAGCTGTGGGGGGTTGGGAAGAAGATATTATAGTAGCTAGGTAGCTTCTTATATACCCTGGGTCATGTGATACTTTACCAAACATTTGTGTTATTTATATTTGTAGCTATTGTTATTGCTCGCATATATTCACATCTGAGTTTAAATTTCGCTTCTTGCAACTTGAACCTGTACCACTACTTCCACAAAGAAACTATATTTCTATTCAATCCATTGCAAGACATGCCTCCAGTAAGCTCTTGCTCATCTCTCTGGTTTCTTGCTGTCCCTTATCAATATTACTTGCATAGAAAAAAATGGCATTCAAGTTTTGCCACTCTACTTTTGCTACCACTGGTTGCTAAAATCACTAGACCTCAAATGCTCCTCGAAGCAAACCAAAGAGGGTCCATGCCAATGTGGCCAAGGTGATACCTTACCTTGTCCACATTTTCACTTGTATCTAATATTCAACCAGGCTCTAGATGTTCAAATGAAGTCTTGAACGTCAAAAAATCATTGAAGATAACACAGCTTTTATGCAGAGCTAAGCGAATATGTTCTTGGCTATGGAATGCTTCATGTAGCCACTCCAATGACTTTGGCACTAGTCCTATTCTTGCTGAAGGCCTTTGGAACACACGTGATGTTGAACCAGCTGCTCTCCAACGCTTCTACAAGCATACTGCAGATGGCACACAGCTACAGACTGAATTTCCCCCCTATGCTATCACTGTGGCCATCCGCAAAAACATGCTTGACCAATCCTGCAAACTCTCCCGCAGCATTGGATGCAATGGCTACCCCACTATCAAATTCAATGATGAAGAACCCCCAAAAAAAAACCCAACTTATCCTTGTCAATGGACGCCATCGTGTTCACCTCATCCGAAAATTCATTCTTCCAAAGCTCTTGCTAGCTTGAAAGAATCGTGCTCAATACCAAGAATACTTGATTCTGGAAAAGGCAATACCCTCCAGCTACTGCCCTCCATGAAGCCCTAGCCTTGGATCGTGAGACAATAGAAACTGGAGGATCTTGGTTAGCTTGGTTTATGACTTGGGCAAGTTCTAAACTTTAACAACCAATGGTAGCTAAAATTATCCCAGATGCATTGGAAGCCAGTCAAAACTCTATACAGCTCCGCAATCTTCTTGCTATTAACTGCAACACCTATCAGCAAGAGGACTCTGATCAAGAACTCCTGCACACCCTGTTTTCCACCTTGCGTTATGCTCCCTCTGATCAGTTTGAAAACATTGTCAAAGCCTATCGTGCTCAACTTCCTCAGACTATGACTCGTGCCCGAACCCTCATCTCCAAGTTAGCACATGAGGACCATGGCTACTCTCTATGCCAATCCTTATTATGCTTCACCCAACCATTTCTGTAATTTCCTAAACAAGACCAAGGCATCCAAATGTATGTACCAGTGTATTTTTCCATCCTTCCCCTTTTACTAACAGCTCATATTTTGCTCCCCTCTCTCAGCTCATTCTACCCTATATCAAGCAGCTCATTACCACTGTCAACTTTCTCTCATCATATCAATCCACAAAATCACCAAATGAGACTTAACCTACCTGATTACAACCCTTCCTCTGAATCTCCAAACAAAGAACTCAAAGTTGTAGCCACCATGATAGGCTTCTCTACCAGCGAGAATGGGAGTCTATGTCAACAATGTTTGGACTCTGACTTTTATGATGGATTTGACCAGCTCTATACAAAATATCTGCAGCCCATCCATACCTCCTTTCCATTACCACCTCTCAACAACCCCCATCCATCCCCACTACAGAACCTGTTATTCCTCATATCCAAGAAGACCAGTCATTCGATGAGGAGTTTCACCATCTGCTGCCATCCTTATTAGATGAGGCAGGTAATCCAATTGAAATCCGGCGCAACTGGCCCACAGAATACATCACTTATTCTGAAGCTGTCTCCTACTTTGTCTCTGAATGGATTGCAAAGCGCCAAAAACAACTGCTGGGCACCACTGCACCAGACCAGAAAAAAATCCTCCGAGTCCTTGAAGAGCTTCCCAAAAAAGTGCAATGGATGTTATATGGTGGTCTTCTCTTGCACAATGCCCCCTTGCCAGTTGTTTCCAACAACACCCCAATTCTCAGTCACTCTTTCATTCTCACATTAGGTGGGAGTCTTATGCCACTTGAGAAACCAATCAATATGGTTAGTCCAAAGTTCAATATACCAAAACTGATTTATTTACTGAAAAATCTCTGATAGCTCCTCTCTCATATTGATCCTTTTATCTATGCTGCTACCCAAAATGAACGTAATGGCAAATGTGGCACCCAGCACTTGCATACATTCCTAAAAGATTACCTATCAAAATATTATGAGTCAGAGAAGTTGAACAAGGTGACCAAGTTAATAAAAGCAAAAGTAAGAAACCTTTCTTTCATTTATCCAGTGTATTTTGTCCCCTTATTTTTTAAATCATAGATCCTAGGCTTCCTTCTATCCCACTCTCTCCATGGCCTTCCTGCTCTTAATGCTGCAGAATCCACATTGAAGCTTCTTGAATTTTCACATAAATTTGTCAAAATCCTTGACTCTGACAAAAGCAAAGACAGTGAAGAAGAAAGGGATACATCCCTGGATCGCCTTGCCAATCAAACATTCAAAGCTATCAAGGAGATCAGGGCTCTCCATGATCCGGCCAATCTTGACAATGAAGATGATGATGAAGATGAAGATGATCAGCTGGCTATTATCTCCCGGTCCATTGTAAAACTTGATGACCACCCAGTCATCAAAGGTCAAGATATCATCACAGCTATTAACACCACAGCCATGATGTTTGCTGACTGGCCCAGCAAAGCTACCAATAACAAAGGCCAGTTGTGGGTTCGACTGATATTGGATACCATCCATATTACCAAGGTCGCATGGAAGCAATATCGTTCACCCACTCATTTGGGACATGTATGGAGCACTTGAAAAGCTTCTTTCTTCCCACTTCACCAAATACACCGACCCAAGCCCATCATCCTCTTCTACCCCATATACATTTTGGAGCCCATGTGAATACCAGCCAGACATCCTTGATGTTAAAATCAAGCTTGGTCTCAACACCAAATCATCTGATCCCTACTCCGATGTCAACATTGGATCCCACCAGCTCCTTATCAACATGGACAAGCAGATGAAGGACTCACTCAAACTCATTTTAAACACCCTGCATACTCCTGGTATTGGTTCTGTGAAAACACCAGATGGTCAGATTAAATTGGTTGATAAGGTTCAATCTGGACTAGAAACTCTTTTCAATGTAAGTGCTGGCTATTAGCTACCACTGGTTACTAAAATACCATTACTACCAACCAGGCCTTGGCTGAAAATCACTTGTGGCATCGCAGCATATATGACCGCAAAGTTATACCCAATCACCCAGTTGGATCGTCCCTTGTCAGACAGGAACGTCAGCGGCTAGGTTACCCTTTCCTAGAGGATGGTGCATCATCAGATGATGTGCGGTTATTCTATGCCCCAGCCAAGAAAGCCGAAGTTGTGCAAAAACAAATTGAACAGAATGCCATCCACCAAGCTGAGTATCTTGCAACACGTGAGAAGCGGGAGGACCGGAAGGCAAGAGGACAGGATTTACAGTCCAAGGGCAAGAAAAAACAAGCTGCAGTTGAGAGCTTTTCAAATCACCAGCAGGCACAGAGGCGTGAGTATCCTCTCTTCTCTTTCTTGTTCCCACAAACAATGGTCTGATATTTACCAAGGCCAAAATTTGGGCACTAGTGCCAATCCAATCACCAAAATATCCAAGAAAAAACCAACCCGTATGTTTGAACATTTGACCTGATTCCCTTGACTCACTATAATAATAGCTATACGCAAGAGTCCCCCTGCTATTCACTCTGATCAAGAACACAGTGACCAAGAACCTGACCCTCGCAAAAGTGCCCCTGCTACAAACACTAATCAAGAGGGCAGTGACCAAGAATCTCACTCTCAAACAAGTCACCCTGCCACCAATGCTAATGAACAAGAACCTTGCCCTCACAAAAGTGCCCCTGCCACAAACACTAATCAAGAACCCAGCGACCAACAACCTCACCCTCATATACAAAACAAACCCACACCAAACTCTGAAAAAATGCCAACATCAATAAGCAGGGGTATGTTTTCCTTCCTTTTATCTCTCCATATAATTAATAATATATTGAATCAACCTGTTCACCAGATGCAGCTCAAGATGATAACAGCACTTCTATTCCACCCACTGACCCTGAGCCCACAGTGGCCAAAATAGGCAAACCACCCCTCGCAAGTGCCCACCTTTGCAAAAATTAGTCTATATTAAGCCCCCATTATTACCCCAGAACCCCACAGTGATAGTGTAGTAGCCCCAATCCCAGCCAGGCTCCATCAGTCTCTGCCCCTTCAAACCCAAACCATGGTCAGTATGCTTCCTAAACCAAATGACATATTACTTATCATTATTACCCAGCCACTGTTACTTTAAAGCGCTCTCATCCTGATAAGAACAGTACAGTTGATGAACCTGACCCCAAACGCCAGAAGGTCACCCCACAAGAACATCATTGTCTGGGTAGTCACCCCCCGCAACAATTCACAAATACTATCACCGATGGTGTCAATATGTCTGGTCGGTATATTCTTCCATACCCTTTATAATTCAAATGTATACTCATTATACCAAACAAGGATCCCAAATTAGCCAAAGCTCTAATGTTGAATTTGATAATGTTCAGATCCCTGGTATAGAAGATATGATGGACGGTATCTGACAATTCAAGGTCATAGGGTGGGTTACTTATATAGCACTTTATATCTGACACTTGTTTCATTTTATCCCAACCCTTCATTTACAATACTGGCACTAGTTCAATGTGACACACCAGTATTCCTTTTCTTTATCCAGACATAAAATCTATTCCATATTATGTTGATCATAAATACAATCTTGTACTTGCATTTTGACTTGCAAATTATGCGCAGGTACCACAGTACCATTTGCACCGCTCCAACTCTGTCAATAAAGTAGTGTGTCTCCAGATGGTAAAAAAAAATGCATTACGACATTTGAATAGATGAAATTGTTGCGAAGATAGAAGTGGGTAGTACTGGGTGATAGCAGATAACTATTGCAGGTAGTAGCAGATAGTAGCAGAAGCCCAGTTGGAACAAAGCAAGACTACCTCTAATGCAAGTGGCAGAATTCAGTTCAAGCCTTGGCTTGGTGTTTGACTAATAGCACAATAGTATAGTGGTACTATGAATGGGAAGAAATTCATGGAGATAATAAAAGGGGGGATGATGCACTGATGCA